>JANZLH020000427.1:7730456-7744563 GCA_026770325.2 Erythroxylum fimbriatum
GATTCTTATATTTAGTATCCATTTGATTATATTAATAATAAAAATTTACTTTTAAATTTTCTTTAAATAATAATTGTGGTTATTATTTATATGTGGAATATGTGAAAAATATTAAGAAAAAATAAATAAATTGTTATTATTTTAAATTTCTTTTATTAAGATTTTTAAGACAAAGTTAGTGTTATTAACCAGTACTAGTACAGTGCCATACCAGAATCAAATACGATATCAGTACCAATACGATATTCATAACAATGGTTAAAATCATATTTTTTGGGTGATTAGTCAACCAATATAAATAACAGGAGTTTGTAGCAATATTGGTTAATGTATTGGTCAACCAATGTACCATATTGGCCAACAAGTATGTGTACTAGTTAGCTAATGCCCAAAAGGTAGTGAATTTAATTTTGTAAATGTATATCGGTCGACTAGTATGTTATACTAGTCAACCAGTGTACTGTATATAGTCATTATAACGGTTATTTTTTGGCTCCAATGGCTATTTAGGGTCCCAACATATAATAAATAGGTGCTTTCTTATTGTTTTTAACATCAAGAAAGTTTTAGGTGTTGTATACACATATTTCAAAGATTTTTTTCAATTATTTTCAATTATTCGAACATCATTATGTCATATTTGTGTGAGTGATCCATTTTGGAGTTATCAAGTGATCAAGTGAGATATTTTGAGTTGTAATATTTTTTTGCTGCAATATATTAATGTATTTGGGTTGATATAAGTGAGAATGAGGTTCCTTTCCACCTTAGAAGAAGATCGTAAGGAGTTTCTTCTTTACTGATAAAGATTGTGTAAAGGTTATTCTTTGCCTAGAAAGAAGAAGTATAGTGAAATTCCAATAAGAGTCTTGGGAGTGGATGTAGGTAAGGTTGTTTGTTTAACCACTATAAATCGGTTTGTATTCTCTTTTCCCTATCCTCTTTAAATTATTCAATTATTTGATTAATTTATATTAAACAATTTCCTTATCTTTATTCATATTGATTGTTGCTATTTGAGTACATTGGTTAGAACAAAATTATTGATTTTTGTAAACACCCTATTCAATCCCCCTCTTAGGTACCATAGGGACTAACATACTTAATTCAAGTGGAATTGGTTTGTTAAGTAATTTAAGATCAACTAAGTTTAAATTAGATTTTAGTTCACAAAAGAGATTAAATTAATTTTTTGATAATAGTTGTAAGGTCTAATATTTTGAATAAAATAGTGGGAGTAATTAAATTTTATTAAAATGTTTATTTTATTTAGTTTTGTGGCATAAAATAATATTTATTTTTTGACGTATTTGGGTTGCTAGATAAAATAACCAATAGTTGTAACTAAGGAGCATCAAGACTGCTAATAAACTTATTGGATCCATCTTCTTTAATTTGTTTCAAAAATTAAGAATTGCTATCAAGAAAGAAAAGAAGTATATTTTTTACACTAAAATTCCATTGAAGCCTAAAGTGGATCAACTGATGATGATTAGGGGAGATATCATTGTCATATTAATAATGAGCTATATGTATTATATTGGTTAGTATATCTCATGAGCTTTAAAGATGGCATTGAAACATGAATGCTTCTACTATAATTTTGCACCTTAAAGAGTTATTTGGGGTTAAAAAAATAGAGTAAAGAAATATGAGACCTCTAAATAATTATATCAATACAAGATTGTAAAAGTGTTCTTTAAGAAAGAGCCTACGTGGTCAGGCTGGGTCATGGCCCGAGCCAAGCTACCCGGCTCGTGGCCCATAGCCTACCCTGAGTTACAAATAAAATGACGTCGTTTTGTTTATAACAAAATAGTGTCATTTTGAGTATGTTTAAAATTACTTCTTCAATCAACAAAATGATGTCATTTTGCTTTAAGAGCAACACGACGTCGTTTAAGTTATAAAACAAAACTTAAAATATTCAACAAAATGACGTCATTTTGTTAAAAGCAAAAACGACATTGTTTTGCTTCTCATTAAATGAAACAACACAACGTAGCAGCCAGCCAGCACCAACAGTCCTTCCCTTCATCCCTGACGTCTTACCCAGCTACTACTTCTGTGACTTTCACTCTCACAGTCTCACTCACACCACACTTTTCACTCCTCTGTTCTTCTTCTTCATGTCATGTTCTTCCTTCTTTATTCTTCTTCAAATCATTTGTCCTTTATCGTCGGCTATGTGAATTGTAAAGTCACCAACACTCAAAACAACCAACAGTGAACGGTCCAACATCCTTAATAAGGTAATCTCTCATTCTCTCTTCTCAAATTAAGTTTTTTATTAATAGTTGGTTGTTTTAAGAATTAATTTGGCTAATTTGAGAACTTTGTATGTTAATATTAGGAACATGGGATAATGCATGTATAGTGTTTGATAAAATGTCACATTCTTGATTGTTAGCCGTTTTGCTTCTTTATGAGATCATATGGTAGTAGAGGTTCGTGATGATAGTGAGAGAGTGAAAGAAGATTGCGTATTGTTTTTTGATGTGTTACTGAAATGAGTTGTGATATGATTTGTAGACAAATTCGTGTATATGAAAGAAGAGTCGTTCCATTCCCTTTTCTCTCTCGACTATAACTGTTAAATGGGCACCCTAAATTACCTTCTAGAAACTTCTATCCTTTAGCTTTCTTAGTAACCTTTCTATCTTTCTCTTATACGGTTATACCCATTAGCTCATTCAAAAGCTTTTTGTTCACATTTTTTTCACTTTACGATCTATTGAATCTTTTTTGAAAAAAGTCTCTTACAGCAATTTTAGACACGTGAATTACAGTGAGAGACATGCCACTGGTTAGAGCTAGTAACTTGAAAATTCAGGAAAATTAGGAGGAATTTCAAGTGGGGTATGACTGTATATGGACTAAAGAAATAAAAGATGTGCATAAATGTTGGGCATGAGTTTTTGTTTGTTTCAAACAGTTATTTACAAGAGAACCATAGAATTAGAAATTAGATATTAGTAGGGATAGATGTAGCTAAAGAGTATAGACTACGGAGGCATCCAATTTAAAGATATTTCATTTACTAACCCTGGAATTAGTAAACAACACTAAGTATGGTTTGTCAATGATTGCTTACTTCGACAAAATTGTATGCTCAGAATCTATACTTGTACACATGTGACTTGAGTACTTAAATCCATATTTCAATTTCAACAAGACAAATACATTAAAGAGTTACTCCAGTAAAATAATTCTAAGTAAATGTCTTCATACATGTGAGTGCATATATTTAGGTTTCACCAATTTAAAGTAGGATGCATATATACACAAAGATGGATTTATATGTCAGATTTAAAAGTGTAAAGCAAATGTTTTTAGAGGATTAATACATATAGCATATTCTATATCATCTTTGTATTAAACCTCTAAATGATCAACCTAACTTACTTGGACATTCTAGCATGTTCAAAGTTTGGACATTCTTTGATTTTCTTGAACATTTTGTTTTATATGGAATATTTTAACTAGAATGTAGGCAAAGCATTTTGATTAAGAATGTGTCATTTCCTAATATATTCTTATTTCTAACCTCAAGTATTTATATCCTTTTTGTCAGATGGATGAGCATATTCCTTCAGTTAAGAGTGCTAATCCAATACTGGAGGTAGAAGTGGAAACTTCTAATCCGACACCAAGCGACGATAAAAGTTTAATTAGAACTCAAGTTAGTCAACATAAAGTAAAATTTGGAATCACTTTAAGAAGATTATATCGATCGATGAAATTGAAAAAGCATAGTGCAATTATTATCAAAAGTTGCATTCAAGTGGTTCGAAAGGTGGAATATCTTATTTAAAGAGATACGTAATCATGTACTAGAAGGAAGATAGTTTTAGAAGGTCAAACATTTTTGACCCCTAACCTTATGAAAGGAAAGAATGAAATAACCGTAAAAACGTTTGAAAACCATAGATCAAGAATTTTGATGGCTAATATGGTTATTGGAGATGAACAATGATTTGAAGGTTCCAAGTCGAAATACATTGAGGAGTGATATTTTCAAAATTTATGAGGACAGGAGGAGAGAAACGTTAAGAGCATTGTCGAGTGTTCAAGGACGAATTGCCATAACAATGGACGGAATGGTGCTATGATTGAGAAGTTGAAGGGTAAGATGCAGCTTGGGAGCTTATTGGCTGGAGGTAAGTTATTTCATATGCGTTGTTTTACGCATATTCTTAACTTGATTATAAAGGTTAGGTTGGAGACGATAAAGGAAGCAATAGAGTGTGTTCGGAATAGTGTTTTATATTAGAGTGCAATTCTTAAAAGAGTTGAAACTTTGAAGATAATGTACAAATTTTATGCATTCCAAATTCAAAGAAGTTGGTTTTGAATTATCCTACCAAATGGAACTCAACTTTTAAGATGTTGGAGTTGGTAATCCCATATGCTCAGCTATTTATTAGACTAGCCGAAAGGGATTATATTTACGTACCATCATAGGATCAGTGGGACTTGGCTAGAGAACTTTGTATGAAGTTGAAATTATTCAATAATTGGACTGAATTATTTGAGGAACAAAATAATTATTGCTTTAAAGGTACAATTTTTTTTTCTAAAGTCAGGCTACGAAATTTACTTAGCCGTTGAATATTCTTTGGTAAGTTCTGATTATATTCTTTTTGGAAAATATGAAAATGGAGATTTAACGGTTGAGATTTGTAGTTTTCCAATGAAAAATTGCTCCTAGGATGGTAAAGGAAAAATAGCAGGTTAGGGGTAGGGAATGTAATTGTTAGATTGAGATTTTTCAGTTTAGGGTTTTGTTGATCTTTTCTTTTTTCTGTTCTAGTTTCTTAAATTCACAAATGTCTTTTATTATTGTGTTCTTTCTGCTTCTAGTAATAAGTTTCATATTGGGATTACTTTCATTCTCAAATGCCTATAGATGGCTTGTTTCGGGCTTATGGTGCAGATTGATGAGAATGTTAAAAGAGAAATCATTAATCATTGGCCTCTGAGACATCCTAATATTGTGAGGTTTAAGGAGGTTGGTTTTTTTTTTAACAATTCGATTTTTTTTTTGCAGCAATGATCTTACACCCTGTTTGGAAAGCAAGGAATTGAATTCCATTGTGGAATTGAATTCAATTCACTTGTTTGGAACACTCTTTGTAGCGTGAATTCAACTCATGTGTGATTTGAATTCCATTTGTCTATGTAAATTGAATTCTCGCCAAAAATCACGCGAATTGAACTCTGAGCAGTGGGTTTCGTTCTCAACCCTAATCTTCTTCCAGCAACAGACGACTTCTTCTCCTCTTCTCCCACCAACGGCCGACCCTCTTCTCCTCTTCTCCGACGCACCAGCAACAGACGACCTCTTCTTCCAGCAACAGACGACTTCTTCTCCTCTTCTTCGACGTACGATCTCTGTCCCTTACTCCTCTCTATTTTCTTTTTTGTTTGCAACACTACCCTCGATATTCACTTTACTGAAAGTTTATTAGGCAATTGGTTGTAACCGGCGATTTGTGTTAGGCAATTAGTTGTAAATGCATTTTGCTAATTTGAGTGATTTGAGTGAGGGCTTGGTCTTTGGACTTATCAGACTAGCGCAAGTATCAATTATCAAAAAACATTTTGGGGCACTCAAGTTTTGTGGGTCCTTTGGCTTGGATTTCACCAAATGATGAGTACCCAGAAGGTGGGATTGTTTCTGGTGCCATGGATACGCTGGTTTTAGTATGGAACTTGGGTACTGGGGAGAAGGTGAAGACTTTGAACAAGGTGTTTAGGCAGTGGATCTCTTTTCCTTTTCCAAATGTGTGTGAAAACATTTTATGCTTATAAATATAGTAACTAACGTAGAAAGTTCACAAGCAGGATAAAAGAAACTAAAATTGAAGTTCATGCTTATTGCTTGTCTAATGCACATTCTCTGTCGGGTTTTCATTATGTTGATGTACAGTTTATTGTAAGAGGGGGAAGAGACTTGTTCCCCTTGTTGACTGACGCATTTAAAGGGATTAAACAAATTGGAGTGATTGGCTGGGGATCACAGGTGAAATCTTCGAACTCCGAATTTATTCATCGCATTCCTTTTATCTTAAATTACAACTGATTAATAAGCCGATAACTTGACTTTGTAGTTATCTCCAAATTATCAATTTCCCTTCCAAAAGATCAAGCAAATGAAGCTTTTTCATGGTATCTCCAAATTATCAATCAACTATTGCCGCTACTCCCCCAATGCAATTTCCAGGGCAGGACAATTGCCGGTGGCAGCGGTGGTGACCGAAAACATGCGGAGGAAGGTCGGAGATCGACCCTCTCGTTATTTTTCAGCAACTAGTCCAGAAACCGCCCCGCCACTAAAGAGTGAAGTAAATGGCGATATACCCAACTCACCAAATCAACGGCTTTTCGTGTTCCATACCGGTGGATTGACTTGTAACCAATGGAGGAAACTTAAAAATCTTTGCTATCCGAGTGGGAAGATTATGTTTCGACCAAATCCTAATGGGAATGGGAAAAAGGTGCAATCTTCAGCCCAGGTTGGCCACCGTGCTGCAGGTCCTACCTGTGTTTTGTACTTGAAGGAAGGAGAAGCTTCAAGTAAGATGCTTGAGTTGTTGTCTTCTTCTTATTTGGAGTCAATGGGCCAAGATCTGCTTTTGCTCTATGGACAACAACAAACTAAATTGTTGGATCACTTGTCAGTGGAAAAAGCTTCTTCTTTTGATGATGAGTTGGATGCTTCTATTTTTAGCTTCTATTTGCCCACTTCTTATTTTTCTTTCATGAGTTCTTCTGAGATGAAATTAGATTGAGATTGTCTGTTTTGTTGGTTGACGATCCATGTGAAAGGATTATAACCCTTGGAAGAGAGTTGCAGTCTCTAATTGGAATGTCAAATAAGTTGATGGAGAAGTTTTGGGCTAGAGGCATTTGTACTTGGTTGGTTTTCCTCACTTTTATCTCCTTGTTTTAATGAAGATTGTTGCTATACTTTTATACGTCATGGAAAGTATATTACTCGTAGCTGTTTTTGAGAATTTAGTTTATTGATTATAACCTGAGTTGCATCTGCTGATCTTTCTGCTGCCATTTCTTCAAAGAAAGGATGGAACTCAGCATCTGATTTTGCTTAAAATATCTTTCACCCATTTGTTCTCCCAAATTGAGTTTGTCTTTCCTAGTTAATGCAATAGTAACAGACATCAACGGAAGTGGTCGTTAATTGTTTTCCTTTTGGGTTTGGATTGTTGTAGCTGTAACTGGTAAGTTACAATGACTGGTGAGTGGTTAATTATTTTATTCTTCCTGCATGAACTGACTTCTGGATGGCTAGTCTTTCAATATCATTCCATTATGGCTCTAGTTATCACTGCACTTTTAGCTAACATTTAGTGGATGCAATTCGCTTCTTCATTCTGAAATGATAACTGGCTAATTGCTTGAAATCAACATTATTTAATGGAAGAACAAAATTAACTGGGAGGAAACTGTAATCTATTATTTGCAGCGTATCTGCTTGAGCAAGTTTAACAATAGATGGCCTTTCTGGAAAATGGAGTGAATCTTGTATAAGCCTGTATTTGAGAGCCAGGATTCCAAGTGGTGTGATCAACAGGAAAACAAAATCATTGGAAGTAGAATAATGAGTCCTTAAATAGACCTAAGTAGCCTGGAGTTATTCTTCAAGTACTGGCCTATGTTCCTTGTTTATGCATAGATGTTCATTTCAATGCGAATGTGAAATTATGTGGCCATGTTTTACGTCTGAATGAAGTTTTCCATATCTCGTTAGTGGATATATGACAACCAGATTTGCTGGTTGAAAATTGGAGTTGTCGAAGCCTTCAAAATAATTCTGTTTCTTCAAACTTTTGTAATAGTGGTAAAATCATGTCAAATCCTTAAAGAACTAAACGCTAGTTTCTTAAATCCTTAGGCCAGCTGTCCCATCCTGTGAGGTGCCTACAAACTAGCGAAGAGATTAGTCACTTAGTCCGCCGGTAGATACCCTAGTCTAGGACCAAAAAATAATGGTAAATGGGGAGGTTTTCGATTAAATAACTGATTAATTAAAATTAATTTGAAAATAAATTAAGTCAATTGAATTTAAATATGAGATTACTCAAGGGAAAGATCTTATCTAATTGTAACATTAATCGTTAGTTAAAGAGAATATTTTCACAATTCAAACAGTTAGTTTGAAACATTTTTTTTAATATATTAGGATAGTTATAATAAGTTTCAAATTTTCTTAAATTAATTGGTTCAAACCTAACATTTAAATCAAAACTTATCATTTGGGTGTGATAGCATTTCATATCAGATAAATGATAGCGATAAATTTATTGAAAAAGATTAAGCCCTAAATTAAATAATCAATATAGTTGCATCTATTCAATTTAGTTTTCTTATTTATCATAAATTAAATACAGAAATTCATAAATAACCTATTTGCTAGTTGTACCAATTCTTCGTGACAATTACGAATCATTGAATTTTTAGATAGCGATAAAATAATCAATATTAAATTAAATTGTTAGATTAATCGAATATTAATCATTTATGAAATATGAGAATTCAAAACAAAAAATACTTGAAATAAAACGTGAATAAAAATTTGGAATATAAAACCTCACAAGATTACAACTCGAGCTTTGAATCCCCCTAAATCAGAATGATTTAGTTTAGTCACACATAGCTTTTGTTCCAATAACAAAAATAGAAGAAAAATAAAGAATTGTTAAAATAAAAAGAGATAGTAATCTTTTCTGTTGCGAAGAACGTCACTTTTATATGGTATTCTAATATAATCTTAATCTAACTCTAACTTGTAAAAATATATATCTAAAACGAGTTTAAATTCTTATATGATAAAGATAAGGTGAAGTGATTTAGTCAAACTTTTTGAGTGATCAATTTTATCCGGTTGTAATTATCGCAAATAATGTCCCAATTTGACGCAATCTCTACTTCTCATTTTCTAAAATAAAACAAACATTAATTTTAACATTTAAGCACAAAAAAATAAGTTCAAAATAAAGCAAGACGAGATCTTAACAAAGATATAAAAGTTTCGCGTAGCTGCAAATTTCATAGCGTAAAGCTGCAAAACATTCTATCATTGGACAAACTTATTCATCTTCTCCACAACCTCTTACAGTAAATGAGTTAGTGCATCATTTCTCCACTTTGTTCCTCATACGCTTATTCGCCTCTTACAGTTACGGTATACGAGTTTTGTTCTTGTGGATTGCATGAACCATATGCGATGCTCTTTTATGGCGTTTATGAATTTGGGTCTCATGTTGGATTTCATTTTCTGTAAAGTGTAGCACTTAGCACGCCTCTAAAATCTTTATGGCAAAATGACGACTTTGAAGGCATAAAAGGGCTTCCACTGGAGATCGATGATTGTGTGTGTGTATTGAATAACAGAATTTCTTTAACTTGTGTTTATGCTTTATTTAAGCCTCTTTATGATGCTCCATCATGATCTTTATAATGAAACGGGGCTAACCAAATGCTTATTGGCAATTCATTTTTTATTGATCATTTCTTCTTTAAACGTGTAAGTAATAAAAGCAAATTTATAACAAAAAGTTTTAAATTTAGGCCTATAAGATTCACAATATGTAATAACAAGGTTTATATGACCAAAAAAAACTAATTTGAGGCCTTCTGCGGCACTAATTAGTAAATTACATAAAATTAGTAAACTAATGTTAGTGGAGCCTTTAAACGCAGCCCTGGGTTCAATGAATGACAACAAACTTCAAGCGTTCAAGGTGGATTCTCCAGGAACATACTGTTCCGGTTTTGAGCTTGAACGTGATGCCAACAGCAAAGCAAAGTTGATTCTAGAGGAAGGAAATTGAAAAGAAATATCTTCTGCAAAGTTTGAGCCTGGCCTGGGGATGGTGAATTGAAAGTTACTCCTGAAGCGTATATTGTCAACAGAAGGAAGCAATAGAGAAGACAACAGGTACATGACCCTGATGACCAGACGCCAGCAGGTGGGAAAGCTCTTTCTGGAGGATTTGTCATCGGTTGATGCCCTTTCCGAAGAATAGTAATAAATACCTAAAGTAACAAGAGTCTAATTGTTGGGAAAAGACTGAAGGAATTAAGTTTAAGTAGGCAGGTGATAAAAGTAATTGGCAAGTTAACGTGGCATCTGTATTATCCTTTTCCTCCTGCTTATGTGCTTTTGCAGTACTAGCTTATGAGAAGCATTGCCACAATGATAACTGGCGTATCTAGATAATTTAGACTCCCCTCCAAATTAGATCCTCTATAAAACCATTTTGATTAGTCCACTAGCCAAGGACTAGCAGATTGCCACTTTTAAGTAGGATACTAAATAGATTTCAGGTGCTACTCTTTATACCCCGTTAACGACCCAGTCGCCCATCACCTCATTAAAAAACTAGGCATTAGCAACGCAGTACCTAGAGCCAGCGTATCATAAACAAGTCAAATTGTATAGTGAGATGAAACAAATCAACACTTTACAGGATGTAGAACCTTATACCGTCCGGAGGTGCGACAGCAAGGATATCATCTCTTAAAATCCTTTTCTAAGTATATGAGAACCGGCACAATATGGAACACCCAACCCATTGATCCTCCATAGCAACCATTTGTTAAGAGCTATTCGCTCCTCTTTGTTTCTAAACTAATAACAAGAGACTCTTTGTTCAATAATCAATACCACTTTCAGCAAATGAATATAAGACCTTTCACATTGACGAACTCAGCCGCACCTTTCCGAAATGGTCGAGCTTCAATTCAGTACAAGTAGCTGCGCCATATATAAAGGCAGAAACAATACCTTAGAATTCTCCCACATTTACCCTACATGATCCACGATGATTAAAGCAAGATCACTCCAAAAATGCTCAACTGCAATCAATAATTATGAGATTTATCTCGAAAGCATATAACTACTGTCAACTTTTAAACAGTGCGACTACTTCCCCAAACTAGCATTGTAGTTGATTAAATCAAGTGAAGACACTGCTACGGCAGTCATACCATACCAAACACCATTAGTGCTTACATAGCCCAAAACACTCCAATTCTACGATCAAAGCAGTTGCACCACAAACGCAAATAAAGCATAATACTAAACACATGTCACCAGTGTAGTTTCAGAAACTTCATCAAATGCCTATTTATGTTATGCTCAGCTTTTGTCAACTAATTCAAGCAAAAGCTGTCAAGTATTGACACGTGCCGAAAATACAGTCTGAAGCATTGAAGATTGCAAAATTAGACAAATGCTCAAGCTGACAGATTTTAACAACAAACTCCAGCTACACATGGATCCTGATTATACTACCATATAATCATTTGCAATAAAACTTATAAAAGAAGCTTATTCACCAATTTCCTGCAACCTTCAAACAAAGCTAACACAAACCTTTCAGACTATTATAACAGTTACGAAAACAGTTATAGTGCACGTGTAGCCTCTTCCTACTACAAGCATCAACTACCACTTCAATCAAGGGACATACGTACGACTACTCAATACAAACAAAACAATCCATGCAATATAAACTAATCCATGCAGAGCCTGAACTAACGCCAATGGTGTTCCAACATAGAAAAACAATGCTCAAACTTCTGTCAAACTTTCTCCTAATAATCACTTGATGCAGACTATTACTCCAAAAAAGGAACAAGGACATGAACTTTACATTCATGAACTCTAATTACTTAACGTAAATCATTTAGGAAACAATTGCTATACTAAACCTCCAAGTCAACTTGCCATGTAGTCAAAAGCCAGTAACAGCAGGTCCCAAATATCTATCATATTCAGCTTACATAAAATCAATTTTATAATTGTTCAACGTAATAATAACTACAAGATCAAATCACGTTCAAAAGTAAAGAGTTATTCCAAAGCTGCATTTGCAGAATCTAGAGGCATATACTTAACAAACTAGTAAAACACGCAAGAATTAAATAGTGTTCACCCAATGCTGCAATATACAGTTAGTACTAGTCTTTAACAACTTCCAAGACAATCTTAAAACAAAAAACAAGTTACACTAACCAAATTCCAAACAGTGGAGCTGGAACATGATAAATCACAGTAGTACAACCAAGAACATATGCTGCAGTTGCAAATTGCAAATCCAGCTGAAAGCCAGTATACTGAATTCCAGTCAAAGGCATGTGCAGAACACAGACTAAAATCTTCACACAAAACCAAAGATACAAGCAAGCTAAACAGCAGATTTGATTGTAAATTCTTCCACCATAACATCAGTTGCAGGAACATCAGCAAAAGAAATATGCAATTAAGTTGTCCCCCTCCTGTTATCCATAATTGATGAAAGACAAACAGAAGGCAATTTAGGGTGACAAACATCAAGGCGATGATATTATGTTAAACTGGGGTCACAAACAACAAGTTGATTCCATCTCAAAATGGTAAATTGGAAACAACAACAATACGTTAACACAGACTGTAAGTCCTATAGATTAATTTGATATTCATTATCAAAAAAGAAAACAACTTTCAAAACTACAGCATTATATTCACACCAACAAGTAAAAACCCTAAAACAGTTTAAACTACAATTACCAACGAAAAAAAAAACAAAAACGAAAACAAAAACAAAAACACCAACTCAACTCCTAACACTGAAACTGCCACTAATAGCTCTCTTGAGCTTTCTTTGAGTATGAAAATCTAACTATCATCATCTGCCGAGGCCTTGGAACCAGAGGTTCCAGTCTTCTTAGGAAGGAGAAGATTGTGGATATTAGGCATAACACCTCCATTAGCAATTGTGACATCACCAAGAAGCTTGCTCAATTCCTCATCGTTTCTCACCGCCAACTGAATGTGTCGCGGCACTATCCTGGTCTTCTTGTTGTCTCTCGCCGCGTTCCCAGCCAATTCAAGAACCTGAATTAATCAGAAAATCATATTTAATTAGGGACAATTCTGTCAGCATGCGAACCCTAGATTCGCGAACCGAAACCTACCTAGTTCACGAAACAACCCATTTTTTAACTTCAAGGGAGAGATAATAAGAGAAATATACATACCTCAGCGGCCAGATACTCCAGGACGGCGGCAAGATAGACGGGAGCGCCGGCGCCGACGCGCTCGGCATATTTGCCGGCTTTCAAGAACCTAGCGATACGGCCAACGGGGAACTGTAGACCCGCTTTGCTGCTTCTAGAGGTGGCCTTCTTGGAGGCTCCAGATCCTAGGGTTTTGCCTCTACCCGCCATTGAATTTTATTGAAAGCAAGAGAGGGAGGAGAGAGAGAAAGAGAGATTGAGACTGAAAATGGAGTCGTGAGAGAAGGCTTTATGGTGGGTTTGATATTATATAGGAGGCTACGATTCCGGAATTAGCCAATGGGAGTGAAGTACGAGGATCGATAAGAGTTGCCGTTGGATTGAGATTGTAGAGAACGGTGGAGATGGAAACAGCCGTTCTGGTTTCGTTATTGGTCGTGACAAAAAGGAGAGGGAGAACATAAACGGCGTTAAAGTTTAAACGGAAATTTGGGGTTCTGAAAATTTGCGGATTACGTATTTACGTTCGCTTGGGCACAAACAAGAAAACGATACGTCGTCAAACAAAGGTCAAGACATAGGTAGCGCTAGACCTGGCAAAACGGGCGGGTCCCCCGTTTATCCGCTCGTACCCGTCCTAACAGTTTGGGTATGGGTTGGTATGTTTTTTTACCCGATTCATATTTACCCGTATCTGACCCACCCGTTAATTTTGCGAGTGGGTCGGGTCCAACCCGCGAGTACTCGTGGGTACCCGCAAAATTATTTAAAAATAAATATATATATATATATATATGTAAGTTATTAGACACACAACCGCAAGTCCCCTTCTTCATCAAACTATTGAAAATCAATCCCCTACCTTCACTACTTCGTCCCCACTACAAATTGCAATCGTCCCTTTCAATCAACTACTGTCGCCTCTCCTCTCTACTCCTTTCCACACTTTACAGACTTGTCCTCTCAATCTTGTAAGTATATAAGACAAAATTCTTCTTTTTATGTTTGGCTCTTTTTTCTTTTCATGTTTGGCTCTTTATTTGTTGCCCCTTTTATGTTTGGATGAGCTACTGTAATT
>JANZLH020000427.1:7751835-7770249 GCA_026770325.2 Erythroxylum fimbriatum
AAAAGTCACAAACGACACTTATTTTGAATAATCAAAATCTCTCTAAAACAACACTTATTATGAATCAGAGGGAGTAATAATTACTCTTTCTTTTCCAAATACCACCACCAGATGAAGCTCTAAATTTATTAATGACTGGCACACCCAAGTTTTGCCCCTATGGATTCTGCAAATGTTAGCATAGGACCTAATTGGTTCCTGAATAATAATAGTCTATAAAAGATTTCAGCTCACTTCGACTTAAATTAACAAGGAGTATTTCCTTGTTAGCTATTTTAATGCGATCAAAACAAAATGAAGAGGAAATTTTGTACCATCAAGATGTAAGTTTCTTTCTTTTTTTTTTTAATAAAGAAAGTAAGCTTTTTGGTTAATTAAAAAAAATCTTTAAGTTTTATTCAATTTTACAACTACAGCCAAAATTTAAAAAGGTGATAATTAAATTCTCAAATTTTCAATTTTTTTTAATTCTAACTTGATATGTTAGTATCTTTGTTAATATTTCTTACTTGAATTACTACATAAGACAAATACCTTTAATACTTACATATTTCAGACACGAAAAAGAATCAACTAGTTTTGTTCTAATCGAAATAAAATAGAGAATACTCTAAAATCTTAGGAATTGGGGCTTGGTCATCTTTCATTTGTTGTCGATGTTTTGGCAACTGTTGACAGCTCAATTTTTCGATCTGATTCAATTTATGGTCGCATTTGCAAACGTTTGCTTGTGGGTTAACACCCCTTATTCATGCATTTTTCTATATCATTTCAAAAGAAACGATATAAACATTATGCCCTTTTTTCTTACATCAAGGGCTTTCAATTCTAAAATTACATATTTTAGTTAAACAATTTAATGAAACTTAATTAGTTAGTTTAATTAAATTTTACGTCTATAAGTGTTAAGAATATCTATCTTTTATGGCAAGCTAAGTTAGAAATATGTAAAATTAAGTAAAGTTTGTTTTTTTAATTAATCCTAATCTTTTCATAAAATACATTTTATGCATTGAATTTTAGTTTTATGTATATTCATATGTAATATATATGAGACAAAATAAGTATTTCATCCTTTGCGTGTGTACCGCCCAAGGTTTATTTTAAGCATAGAAAGATAAACAAATTTAGTCTTGTTAAGCGTATTCTATGCCTATAATTGCTTTCAAGTTTTTTTTTTTTGAGAAGAATTGCTTTCAAGTTATAAGTAAGTAAATTTAAAATTAAATAAGTTAATGTTGTATAAGATAGTTGTGAATTTATTGCTTGCATGTCGTAATTAAATAATTAAAAGATAAAATTTTCAATAATGATATAATTTTTAGTATTAACTTTTGTTTTCAAAGAGATATAATCCTTATCAAAATATCTACTTAGAATATCAATAATCTTGGAGGACATGTTTTCATGATTGGCTCTGAAAATGAATTTCTAAAATTTGAAAATTACTTTTTCTTTAAAGGCATTATATTTGTATTACATAAAATTTGACAAAATTAGAGTTAGCATTGAAATTGATGAAATAAAGTATCAAATTTAATTGAATAATTTGGAGTGACATAGGAATCCATGCATATATGGGCGTAACTTGTTTACAGGAGGAATGTGAGGTTACCATATCAGCAAATACTATCTGGGTAGGCATGTAACCCATTTCAGGAACAGATCAACTATTTCCAATTTATTGAATGATTTGATGTTCATCTAATAAGGTAAGAATAAAGTAATCGATAACACTTGATTTGAATCCATTTCAGAGAACAAATCATCTCTTCTCTGTTACTCAGTTTTTATTTTGTTCTATGAGTATTCATCCATTTATACCTTATTAGATAGGGATAGATGATCTAAATTTATTTTAAGGAATAAATTATTTGTTCTGATTACACTTCTATTCCATAAGCGTTTATCTGTTCAATAAATGAGACCTATAGAAATTGAATAGATGAATACTTATAGAACATGTTAAAAACAAAATAATGAAAACATGTGATCTTAACCCATTTCAAGAAACATATTACCTAGTCCGACAACAATTGAATAGATAGATGCTAATAAAATAAGGTAGAAATAGAACAGTAAGAACATATAATTTGAACCCTAATTTTAAGTTAGACAACAGTTGAAAGAATGGATGTTTTCATACGATAGAAATAAAATAAAGAGAAAATATAATCTGAACCTAATTTCAACCAAACGTGAATGCTATTTAATGTTTAAAGATGAAAACTTTAAAATCTTCGTGCGCCCACAACTATGATTTTGCACAAAACACTCATGGAAATCTAGATCCTCAAGATTTAGTACTCTTCATCACCCTCCAAAAGAGGTCAAAATCAGCTTTTATCTTTAGTAGGTAAATTATGAAATCTCAATGTCCATTGGTCTTAACAGTTCAGCTTTTAACTACGGTATTCAATTTTTTTTTCTTCTGGGTTTCTGGTTGCATAATGTAACATCATTTTTGTACCTCGGAATCTTTCATGGATATGTGAAAGGGCGTTTTCTTACAATAATCTAATTCAAAGTGGGATATGACTCGGAAGCCAAGTCCATTTCAGCTCCTCTCATATCCTGACTTGGTTTCACAGTCTGTCTTCTCAGTTAGTGTCATTTATTAGCGTCACTAACGACGAACGACCATGTCTTGTTTTTTATGTTGTCAGATTTCCCAAGAGCTAAAGATTCCTCATTCCTTGAGGTTCAAATATTTACCATAAGAATATCTTTGTTGTCTTGTCCAAATTTTCTTTTCTTTCTTTTATGATGGGCCTTCTTTAGCTTTTGGATTTGTGTCCTCTGTGTCCATCTCTCTCTAGAGGACACCCACTTTAGTAAAAACTCCAAATTCCGCTGAATGTGATGGCTCTCAAGATGGAATGGACATTGCTGCACTGTACAAGAAAAATTATAATCTTTGTTGGTGTTTTCGTGCAAGATTTCTTGTTTGTTGTTTCTAAATTTTGATACATGCTTAAGAGTTTGGAAGGAGTTGTAGTTGGTTTAGATTGACTGGTTGGTTCCTCAACATACAAAAGGAGATTGCTGTGAAAGTTGAGTTTCTGCACCGAAATTGAAAATAGGTCCATTTTTGTATTCAGAGACCTTTTTAGCTTTCATGCACGAAAAGTGAAGGAACTGGCGATGAAAATTAGTGGGATTTCAAGGAAAAGATGTGGATATGAATTTTCCATAGGAAAGTTGTGACTTTTGAGATTATCATTCTAGCCAGGCAAACAGAGAACAAGAGAGAAAATTGGCGATAAAAGCATAAATATGCCAACAGTGTGGTTCTCGCTGAAGAGGTCTCTGCACTGCAAATCAGAGCCATCGGATGTTCATGACCCAAAATCCAGGAAGCATTTGAGCACAATCTTGACGAAAAAGGCAGGCAGGTCAGGGTGTTCAAGGTCCATAGCTAATCTGAAAGATGTTATCCATGGAAGCAAAAGACACATGGAGAAACCACCAAGTTGCAGTCCAAGGTCCATAGGGAGCAGTGAGTTTCTCAACCCAATAACCCATGAAGTCATTTTGAGTAACTCAAGGTGTGAGTTGAAAATCACTGGTTTTGGTGGTCTCCAAGAAGGGATCGGTACTGGTACTAATAATGGCAACACCACCGGTAGTGGTGCCGGTGGTAACTACGGTGGTGGTTCAACTTTTGTGGGCACTTTAAGGCCAGGTACACCTGGGCCCGGTGGCCACCCAACAATGCACTATTTCAATCCTCCTATAAAGAACTCAACAACTCCTCCAAGAAAATCTCCATTTCTTTTATCAGATAGGGAAGGGTCTGGATTTGGAGGCTCTGGTGTTGCTTTTGGAGGAGGACATTCAAGCTCTAGGGTGTCTCTTGATACGGATTCAATTGGTTCTTCCACAATTACTTGCCATAAATGTGGAGAGCGATTTAGTAAATGGGAAGCTGCTGAAAGTCATCATCTCTCGAAACACGCTGGTAGAGAACTCATCCCTGGAACTGTTTAACCAAATGATTTAGATATACTTTTATGTTATGCTCTAAGACATCTTTTTATGGTTTGCTTTTTTCTATGCTTTGTTCTCTCGTCTTCAGATAACCAACTTACATCCTTCTGACCATAGAGTCCAACGAGCACTTTTCTCTATCACTTTAAGCTTTTTTCTGTTAGAAATGGAAGTACTTTACAGGCTGTATTGCCATTTAACTTTCGGTTCATTTTCTTATACCCCAAAACCAAATTGTTTGATCATTCGGGTAATTCTTTACAGTGATTGTTAAAGCTTGTATATCCATTCTTTTTTATCTTGTACTTTAACCACTTTTCATTCCTATCTTTTTGCAAGTTCTCCATTTATTTAATTAATCAAAGATATAGTTAAGCATAACATGACCCTTGTTCGATTAAATCTCAGTTCTTGATGTTTGCTGGGTTTTCTATATTGTGCAAGTTAAATTGGTTCCTTCATTGTTATTGATCTTTTTCAATTCAAATGATCTAACTATTTTCTTGGGATTCTCAACCAGCCTTCTTTTCCAGCAACTGACAAGATCTATCTTTGTTACAGTCACTGAACTTGTGGAAGGTGACTCATCAAGAAAAATTGTTGAAATCATATGCAGGGCAAGCTGGTTAAAGAGTGAAAACCATTGTGGTCGAATTGAAAGAGTATTGAAAGTCCATAACATGCAAAAGACTCTAGCACGTTTTGAGGAATATAGGGAGATGGTGAAAATCAAGGCAAGCAAACTCCCCAAGAAACACCCTCGGTGCCTAGCAGATGGGAATGAGCTTTTGAGGTTCTATGGCACCACTTTGGCTTGCTCGCTTGGCCTAAATGGTTCCTCAAGTTTGTGTGTATCGGACAAATGCTGTGTTTGTCGAATTATTAGGAATGGTTTCTCTGCCAAGAAAGAGCTCAAGGATGGGATAGGTGTCTTCACTACTTCTACTAGTGGAAGGGCCTTCGAGTCCATTGAGATACTTGAACAAGATACATGTGCAAGGAAAGCTTTAATAGTATGCAGAGTGATTGCTGGGAGAGTTCATAAGCCTCTGGAGAATATACAAGAAATAACCAGCCAAACTGGGTTTGATTCATTGGCTGGCAAAGTTGGTCTGTATACAAATATTGAGGAGCTTTATCTGCTCAATCCTAGAGCTCTTCTTCCTTGCTTCGTAGTGATCTGCAAATCCTGAAGCAAATGGACTTCTTACATCACTTTCCTTAAGTTGTGAATCCTTTCCAACTTGTTTTGGAGGATTTTTTTCCCCCCACCTATCTTTTGCCTGAAGGATTTTTGATATTCTTCTTCCACACCTCCTGTTACGTCTCAGTAAATCAAAATTTTTCTACTTATTGTAGCTTTATTATGCTCTTCTTAGATTTGCACATCTCATGCTACTGTACTGATCTTTTGTTTTAATTCTTGTCCTTAATGTAAACATTCAAATTTATGAGAATGCTTTTTGTTGTATGCAAAAGAACGAAAGGTGGTTGCAGATACAAATTAACCGACCAACCTCATGAATTTGATGCAGGCTTGACTTAGAAGTTAACTGAACTTAATGGAGATCGGTTTCTTTAAATTGTTAAGTGGTAGTAGCAATGACGTGCATATTTTAATTCCAAAATTCAGTTAGGAAAGTTTGACCATTAATTGTATATTATCAGGTAGTGTTGTAGTAATGATCGTGGAGGGAGTTGTGTGAGAAAGCTAAGAACATCAGTTTCCAGATTATGCATCATCGTCGTCATCCAACCTCAATAATGAGCTTGCAGGTAAGTTTGAAATGTGTGTGATTTTTTAATCGGTAAGTTTGAAATGTTCTGAGCAGTGTCTGAAAACTCCAAGTCTTGACACATGCATTATTAAACTGTGAACAAACAAAATCCAGTTGTTGGTACTATTTTATAAGGTCCTGTCTCAAAAGACAAAGTAAAAGAACAATTAAAACAAAATCACGCGTAGGAGGATTATGGTCTCGTAAGTTAATAAGCTGAAAGAACATTAAATTGTTCCAAACATGTCTACATTTTAGAGTGCATGGTTTATGAATGATAAATATACTTTAAAAACATGGTATGAAGTGTGAAAAAGCTGCATGTGGTCCTTTTTGGAGGTTGTGTTTGAACTTGAAGTCCATGCCTCAGGACAAAAAATCTACATATTCAATGTAGAGACAGACATATTTTGTCTCTTCTATTCTCATCCCTTTTTGAAATTGTGGTAAAAGCATTGTTCATGTTCTCTTTTTCCTGTGGAGTCTCCTCATAGATCCTCCTGCTGAGAAAGGGTAGTTAAAGGCTAAGATAAGGTCAGGATCCCAGTCCTGTCTGTCCTCTCATTTCAAAATGGTAACTTTGTTATTCACTTTCATTAGTTAATTGTTTTCATTTTCTTCTGCAACATCTGCCAGGATTTTAATGCTGCCACATGCAACTCATAAATGCAGACTAATCCTTTTATCACTTCCTTCTGATTGTGATATGCTTCCAGAAAACTGAATTAAATTCACTCGTTGGAGTTGTTTGAGGGCAGTTGAACACAAATGAAGATATTAACTGTAGGTGGTTTGGACCTCATTGATTTTGACTCCCCATCTGGTCCATACTTCTATTATTACATCATTGGGGTATAGCAACAGTTATCGCTTGTTTTCTCAACTATTTTATGTAGAATATGTCCATGGAATTGTTACAAAAGCCATGCTATGACCTACACATTCTTGTATGAAAAATTGAGAGAAGGAAGAATAAAGAAAGTTAGACATAGATTGCGGTTGTACCTTGAGAGAATGATTCGAGCAGAATCAAATAAATTGTCAAGTTTCTTACTCTCCAGCAATTAGATAAAACAAAAAGAAAATGCTTCTTTTCTCTATGATATTCTGCTTTCATGCATTAACTAACCATGTTCATAGCATGTGCACTGGAAGCATGTCATTTTCATTCAAAAACAGATATACTGGAACTAAATTTAGTTCATTCTGCTGCACAATGGAAGGTTCTGTCAAATGATGAAGGGGCATTAGGTATCCGAACTTCTGTACAATTCGGCTGTAACTTCAGTGATCTATTCAAATAAGATTTCCTACGATGATTGGAATAGAAAAGCTTCAAATGGGCTACAGAATGGCTGGGGATTTAAACCTCCTTCCCTGTTATCAGAACATAATGTTAAAGTTCTTGTTTGCGGCAAGTTGGAAAAAGAAAAAGTATAAGGCTTGAACTAGTTGCTATTGCCCAGTAGCTTTTGAGGGAAAATAAATTTGACATTACAGTTGCATAACTTCAATGCTTCTCAATTGGAAATTACTTTCATGCCATTGGAATCTTAGTTTGGTTTTTTATCTATTCAGATGCATTGATTTAGTCCCTCTATAGACTGTTCTGACCCCACTGCAGAACCAATGTCCTATTTGATTGATACATCAATTTGCTGCTTCAATTGGACAGATACAATACTTCTCAACAGATAACTTAGCATTGACATCAATAGATGAAGATTTCAACACTTACAACTTCAGAAATTTAGACGGGAAGTCACCGCAATTGATGCATTTAGATCAACTCCTCCGGAAGTCAAGGCACAAATGGTCTTCACATCTACCAAGTATTTGTAACGGCTATGAATATTGAGAACAAAGAGATTGTGACATCAAGAAAACAACACATTCTAAATGTGGGAACGATTGTGGTCATTATGAATGAGATGTCTGGTTTATTTCTGTTTGAAAATTCTGCCCGAAGCTTGTTAAGTTTTTATAGTCTTATACCTTGAAGAAAGGAGGAAGCTTGCTTTAGTTTTACACCACTGAACAACTATCGGTTATTCTCAGCTACCAGGACAATTGAAGAGGTTACTGTACTGGCCTTTGACTCTTCAGTGTGGTAGAAAACCATAACCCACACAGCAGGAGATAGTTTCCTGGATTATATCTTTGATGCTGTGCTTGTAATGGAACCCCAGGTCTTTTAACTTCTTTGAAGATATTTCTGAAGGTGGTGAAACTTGATTTTTCCCTGCAATCCTGGACGTACAAATAATAACAAAGAAAAGTGTCAAATATCTCTAGGTAGCATAAATGCAGAATAGTTTTTAGCTTCTAGCATCAGGAACCTTCGAATACTTGAGTTAGGATACGCTTTGCCAAGAATATCAACAAGTTCAGACATTACACAACTTTGCGAACAGCAGATGTATCGGCCTTCTGCTCTAGCCTGCTGCATTAGAAATAGATGTGCATTGCATATATCTTCAATATGAACTAATGCAATCGAACCCATTCTTGCATTCACGGCTGATAATATTGAGAAGAAATTTGAATCTCCTATAGAAAAACAAAGCCTACCTGTTACTATATTGTCTTGAATTATGCAAAAATAGGTCTGCACACTGACCTTGTTCTAATAGATCATTTGTTATATATATATCAGGTAAATTTGGTTTTAGCAAAAGAGAATTGCAACTCCAGGGATAAACAGGTCTGCTCACCCGTGATTGGAGATAAGAGAACTTGAATGCTTGATGGAACACTTGAAGTTAGGAATGGACCAGCAACAGTGGTTGTAATAACTGACACGAGATCAATATCATTCTCTTTGGCATAATTGAATGCTGCTTCTTCAGTGAGAAGCTTGGAGAGCACATAAACCTGCAAAAGCCAGTAACACCCAACAAGTGATTTTAACTTTTTTATATGCAATGTTATGGATAAACACGGTAGAAAATTTACCCATCCAGCAGCTTTCATTTTGCAGATACGATCAACGTGAGCCTGGCAAGTTTCATCAACTACTGCTCTACAATTTCTGGCACCATCTATAGCACTTAGGGTGCTGATGGAGGACGTGAAAACAATTCGTCTCACCGTCTTGCATTTCCGGCAGGAATCGAGAAGGTTTAACGTTCCTTTGATTGCAGGATCAATAACATTTGACTGTACATACTTATCTTCAAGTTTACAAATAACGACAATCTAAGTATGTGAATTACACAAACAATCCAGATTTAAGGTGTTCCGTTGAAGTTACCAATGTCTTCCATTTCGGGAACACTGAATTCCATTGCAGCTGCAACGTGGAATACTCCATGGCAGCCCTTGACAGCCTCATCAAAGCTGCCTTCTTCTTGCAGATCAGCTTTGAACAATCTCAATCGGTCGCCGCCAGTCCACAGGGGTAGCAGATGCGTTACTTTTTCTGAGAAATTACAATCAACCTCTAAACTTTATTCTATAACACTATTTTAAACATGCATGCTAAGTGATACAGAGGCTAGATGAATCCTTGGTGAATTCTAGGTTGTGTCAAACTAAATTATGGCGAAATAAAAGTTATTAATTATTACATACTAAATTGAAATCTTATTTGGTAAAAGTAATATTTATTCATAAACAACTCAATTGGAAAAATTGAAGAAGAAAAGAACGCTAAAACTTGTACTAAAGGTTATTTCTTAACAATTAAACTTGTATTTAATATAATTTTTTGAAATAAAATGTAGTTAAAAGTTAATAAATCTGTTGAAATCGTATCATATTACCAGGGTGGTTTGATATTAAGGTGCTAATAAATTTCACAAATTTGTTTAACTCCCAAGATGCGAAATTATAGGATTGTCAGTAATATTTTCATTTCATAGGAAGACATAAGTGGCATGGGTTTTAACAACAACAACAATACTTAGTAGAAATTCTGCTGAGATAAAGTCTGAAGAAGTCTGCAACTTTATCCCTAATTAGTAGAAAAACTATTTCTAAATGATTCACATAAATGAATGAAAGACATAAGTTTTAAATGAAACACTAATAATTGTTTCTAAATTTATTAGGTCAAAATTTATTAGAAGTGTCATATTAGTATGTACAAATACTAGATAAAGACTTATTTTTGACGCCTACCTTATTTTTATTCAAAACAAGCTGTTATTATTATAAATGGTTATATGAAAAATGTTATTCATACATCAATTTCTGCAAAAAGCTAATTTTGAAATTAGTTAATTGGTATTGTTTATTCAATTTCGATACATAAATTGTTAGGTATAATACAATATGGGCGGTGAGTGAGGATGCGAATCAGATGTGGCAGGGAGCAGCCCCCATGGTGAGAGAGACCGCCACAAAACTTTTAGGGGTTTCTAAAAAACAATGGGGAGGGCGAATGGAATCCTGGTGGTGGTCAGACGAGATCAAGTGACGATAAAGGCGAAGAAGCGAGTTTTTAAAGATCTGTTGGAAAGTGCTACCGAGGTGGAGAGAGTGACTAACAAAGTACGGTATTGATTGACAAAACAAAAAGTGAAGAAGACTATCTCCGTGGCTAGAGGAGCAACTTACGAGAATATGTACCGGGAGTTGGATTCGGTCAAAGGAGCATAAAGAATTTTCAGGTTAGCATGAGATAGGCCACTGAGGCGGGAGATTCAACCAAGTCTGCTATATCTAGGACGAAGTAGGACAGGTACTCACAGAGGCCCAAGCCATCAAACAAAGGTGACAGAAATACTTTTATTGCCTTTATAACGAAGATATATTGGTCAACATAGAGTTAGGGAAATCCCTTGTGTTAGGGCAATATCTCAACGGGAACCCATGGGGGAGGGTCACAAGGGGAGAATTTACAATGGTTCTGAGGGGGATAGGGAGTAGATGGGCCGAAGAACCGGATGAGATCCCTATAGAGGTATGGAAGCGACTAGGCGTTGTAGGTATTGCATGGTTAGTTCAACTCTTTAAAGTGATCCTCGAGTCAGCTAAGATGCCGGATGAATGGAGGTTGAGTAGGTTAATCCCCTTATACAAGGCCAAAGGAGACATCCAACAATGTCACAACTATCGAGGCATCAAATTATTAAGTCCTACCATGAAGATGTGGGAGAAGGTCATTGAAAGGAGAATCTGAAGAGTTGCTTCGATATCAGATAACCAATTCGGATTTATGCCTGGTAGGTCTACGACAGAGGCACTACATCTACTTCGAAGATTAATGGAATGCTACAGGGAAAGAAAACGAGATTTGCATATAGTTTTTGTAGATTTGGAGAAAGCATATGACAGAGTTCCTAGAGAACTCATATGGAGGTGTTTGGAGGCAAAGGACATTCCTAGGACTTATATCCAAGTGATTAAGGATATGTATGAAGGAGGGTGTGTGGCTAGATGGTTGAGAGCGAGGCTTGACTTCGGTTAGGTCCTAGGTTCTAGGTTTGATTCCTTGCTAGCCCCTCTTGTAAGAGCTTGGGGCAGTCGGAGTTTTACCTATGGATGGAGAAATAGTGAGGCCCTCTATGATGGGGTGTAGCCGCTTGGCCCTCTGCTGGAGTGTAGCCACTTGGCCCTCTGAGAGGTGAGCCCGCTTGGCCCGTCTGTGGGGTTTCCTCGAATCCAAAAAAAAAAGGAGCATTGACTAGTGTAAGGATGATCGGAGGCGACACGGAAGCGTTCTCTATTGGTATTGGGCTACACCAAGGCTCGGCTTTAAGTTCTTTTTTGTTCACATTAGTGTTAGATGAACTTACTAATTCAAGGAGAGGTACCTTGGTGTATGTTATTTGCGGACGATATTGTCCTTGTGGATGAGACCAAGAAGGGAGTTAATGCCAAGTTAAAACGTTGAAGAGAAGTGTTGGAATTGAAAGGTTTTCGAATGAGCCGGTCCAAGACGGAATATTTAGAATGCACATTTTCAGGTAGCCAGATGGTACATAAGGTGGCGGTAGCAATTGGTACTGCTATCGTACCACAGATATCAAGTTTTAAATACCTAGGGTCCATTATTTAGAGCGATGGTAATATTGAGAACGATATATTATATCGTATTAGATCTGGGTGGGTCAAATGGCGGAGTGCGTCAGGTGTTCTCTGTGATAAAAAGGTCTCTATAAGACTCAAAGGAAAGTTTTATAGGATGATGATTCGGCCAACTATGTTATATGCTGTAGAATGCTGGCCTACTAAGCGTAGACATACGCAACAGTTGTTGGTAATAGAAATGCGAATGCTTAGGTGGATGTGTGACATTACCCAAAGAGATAGGGTGCAGAATTAGGTAGTGAGAGTCAGGCTATAGGTGGCTAGTATCTCTGACAAGCTGAGAGAGAAGAGGCTTAAGTGGTTTGGGTATGTGAGTAGGATGCACTCTGATGCTCCAGTCCGACGCGACGAGAGAATAAACCTTAAAGACTACAAGAGGCGAAAAGGGAGGCCTTACAAGAACTGAAGGGAGGTGATCAAGAGAGATATGTCAGAGTTGGCTTTCACCGCCGTAGTGACTAGAATTAGAAAAGTCTGGCATGATAGGATAAGGGTAAACGACAAACCATAGTGCCCTCGAGCCTCATCCCTACCGCCTAGTTTTTTTTTCTTCAGGTGTGGGGGGAAGATTCCTACGATGGACGTATACAAAACGTAGGATTGTCGCATTCTTAGGGCATTGATCAGGGAAGACTCATAGCGCAACTAGCAATGAGACAAGCTGGTCCTTACAAGGCGAAAGGTAATAGCAAATTATGGTCACCATCAGGTATATATATGGATCTACTACCAGTCTTTACTTATTTATTCTTTTTAATCTACATCACTATTATCCTGTCACATATGCATGTGGGCCTATTGAAAACAACCGTTTTATAATGTAAGGGTAAGGCTGCGTGCTATCAGATCATCCCAGGTCTTGCTTCATTACGAAACTTCGGGATATGATGATGATGATACATAAAGCTTTAGGAAACATTGTAGAGCGAAATTTGTTCAATTCCTATCCAATACCAGCTTATATTCAGGTTTGATGTCCGCTAACGGGAATCGAATCGACTAATGCAATTTTTATAAGATGATTAAACCCTTGATTATATAATATAGATATATATTATAATTTGAGTAGGTTTTCCCTTTAGCCACTAGTCCATCAAAGTATATTTTTAATTGACTACTAATGTTACTTAGTGGTGAGTTGGGATATAAAAATATCACCATCTGTGTAGGATACAAGGTTCCTTTGTGTTTAGTTATTTGATTCAAGAACTAGGGAAGTAAGTAACTCTCTATTCAGCCATTCGCAGATATGAGAAATAACATAATCTTCTGTGAAAATAAAAAGCACTGTCCCTTAGCTGTGTTTGTGTTTAGTGAATCCATCTTCAGATCACAGAGAAAGGCTGTTACGTTAAATTTATGTTTATTACCACGATCTTCACACGAACTAAAATGAAACAGGAAACAAAGGAAAAAAGAAAGCATACTGTGGTAAGTTTCCAGAAGAAGAAGCGAAAGGAAAAAGTTGCTGATACGAACCAGGATCACGGACAGTGGCATGAACCGTGTGGCCCTTCTGAAGAAGAAACTTAACCAACCAAGATCCTATGTACCCATTTGCACCCGTTACACAATAAGTATCATCGACTGATCTCTCATGTTCTTCATTTTTCGCCGAGCTGCAACTCTTCGACTGCGACCACCCCTCCATTTTCGTTCTCTTCAAATCCTTGAATCACCCAGACAAAACTCATCACAGACTGCTCTTGGTGAGGATCATATTTTTATATATTTATCAACTTATTATTGTAGTGGGCGGCTGAGGTAGGATTAGTTGCTGTTAAAAGACACAGATATTTTGGTCTCCATTTGGGTTTTCCTGTCGGGTCGTGGGCTGTACCAAGCTAGTGTTACAACGACAACCAGCAGGATTTCTCAGACGTTGAATCGAAGATTTAGAAACATAGAAATTTTCATTTAATTAATAGAAAGATTATTTTTAAAAGAGTCATTATTTATTATTACGAATAATTAAGTGGACGGCTCTTTAAAAAATTATTATATTATTTTGATTTAAGGAAATAAATTTTCAATGTACGAGATAATTTTAAGACTGCTTCAACATTGCTCTTAGTTCCATAATTCAGCATTGTTTATGGTGCTTAAAAAACTATTTGCTCCTCCTCTGTCAAATTTAGAGTGTAATTTTTTGCTCTCATTTTCACCTTAAATTCATTTTTGCTTTTTACATCTTTGATCAAGCACTATTTGTCTTCAAATATGATTTTGAAGCCTGGTGTGGTTGGGTATGGTATTTTGTACGCTGAACCGCAACCACTCAAATTAGTACTTTCTGCTTTGGCCGGGGTTCGATCCCCTGACCTCACGGTTTTGTTGCGTTGAGACTGCAACCAAAGCCTTTTTCAAGTAGATGTGTAATATTAAACAGATTTTTGTTAATATCAAGCACATATGAAACATTTGTGATATGCTTCAAACATGTCATATTCTCAACAACTACAGTTTCTTTTCTCTTAACTGAGATAGAATCCTCATTTCCAATTTTCATCTTAGAAACAATAGTTTTATCAATCTCTTTAAAAAGGTTATATTCATTGGTCATATGGTTTGTGCAATGACTATCTATCAACCAAGAATCATTGGAACTGTTGCTTGTAGCAATGCATGTTGCAACAAAGAGTTGGTCCTCTTGGTTTTGCTCTATGGATACCTTTGCCTCATCAGGTTGAGACTGGCATATCCGTTCCATATACCCCATATTAACACACTTTTAGCACTTGACAACAGGCCTCTACCAATATTTTCTTTTAGGATGATTTGTCTTTTTGCAGTTTGGACAAGGTAGAAAAACCTCATCCTGTTACTTGTTGAAGCTTTCAAGACTTTTGTTGTCTTTCCTCTTATTATTCTTCTTGCTTTGCCTCTTTTTGGGTTTTGTGCTTTTATACGAAAAGCACCTTGTACTACCTCATCTTGTCTCATCATTCTTCTCTGCTTTAGTGCTTGCAAAGCATTGACTAATTCTCCCAAAACAATGCTTGACAAATCTTTAGATTCTTTTAATGAAGATATTTTGGATTCATATTTTTTAGGTACAGTGAAAAAAATTTTCTGCATAATTTTTTCATCAGGAAAATATTTGCCAAGAAGTCATACCTTATTAACAATGCCTAGAAACTTGTCAGCATAGCCTTTAATATTTTCTGTCTCCCTCATGCTCTGCATCTCAAATTCTCTAATCAAGTTGAGCACTTAAGGATCTTTGGTTCTTTCACTACCTTAATATTCAGATTTGAGATAATCCCAAACATCTTTTTTAGATTATAGATTCATAATTCTTGTAAAAATCACACTTGTCATAGCTGAAAAAGACAAGCTTTCGCCTTGGAATTTTTTGTCTTTCTCTCTTTTTGATTGTTCAATTAGGCCATTGTAGGATTTTCAGATAATTGAAACACTTGATACAATCTTCTTCTTTTATAGCCTCCCAAAGATCCATAGTTTAAAGATGAACAGTCATCCTAAGAGCCCACACTTTATAGTGTCACACATGATTGTTTTGGCTTATCTTGATATTGGTTTTCCTATCGAGATTTGATTGATATATATGATGTTTTTATGCTTTTGTGTACTGGAACTGAAACCTATGTTCACCGGATGAGTGAGTTAATAGGCTAGGCCTATATGGTTCCTAACCAGTATACATTGAGTCATAGGCTAGGCCTATGATTTTCTATGTGTTGTATATTCACTTCATAGGTTATCTACACTGTCTTGGTATGAACTAATTCTATCTGTGATATATGTTTTTCCTGCTCACTTAGTACCTATTGTACTCATCCCCCTCCGCTTTCCAACTATGCAGGTTAATTTAGTGAGTTTGAAGCCTTGAGTGGATCGTGTGGTCTTTTGACATTTTCGGGGTATTACCACACGCGGGTGGTTTCTTATTTTGTAATTTTTTCGTCTAGTGGCTCATGAACTGTGTTTAGGTAGATACGCTTTATGATTCTGTAAGCTAACTTTTGATTGCCTTGTGCTTTGTAAAAGATTTTATGTATGAACTTTGATACTGTTGTTGAGATTGTCTGGAGTTGAGATTACCTTGAGTGGACTAAAGAGTCCTAGAGTTGTGGTTGGATGTGAATATAGAAGTGTGTTTGAAACCGTTTGCAGGTTTTGAGATTTTAAAAATATAGTCATTGTACTGGCCAATTTTCTTTAAAAAGAAAAGAATTAATATTCAGTTAGCCTTGTATAGTCGGATTAAGGATATCGTTAGTGTCCTTAGCCCAGTTATGCAGCGGTTGTCATATGCCCGATGTGGTACTGGGCCGTGACAATTAAATTGGTATTAGAGACAGGTTTTGCATTTTCAAAAGTGTTATTTTCGTTTTCAAAAAGTTCATGAGCCTTAGGAGTTGAGTCTGGGTATCGAAAGTCTTTGAACGAGAAGTTGAGTCTCGGATCATTAAGTTGGCGTCCTTAACGGTTGGATGATTTTGACCTCAATTAGAGTACTTGTCGACATTCCTTAGGATGTTTGGGATATCGGATAAGCTAGGCTTAGTTCGATCTATTTTATTAAACCGTTTCTTTCTCTTTGATTTCATAGAGATAACATTCCCCCATCTATTTAATCAGTCAAGTAAGAATTTTGAGGACGAAAGTTTTTAAAGGAGGAGAGTTGTAATATCCTGCCTCCTAAAATTGTTAAGAGATTAAAATGTTAGATTGAGTCAGATGAGTTATTTTAGAAAATATTACAAGACAGTGTATACACTCATTTGACATGTTCTGATGTAGGAAAGGTTTTTATTGATCATGACATAATTGTGTATTGATTTTGTCTTGAATTTTGTTTTGATGGATTTTAATTAATGAATTGGGAATAAGTGACAAATGGCTTAGTTAAATGGATGACAAGTGGCTTGAGTATAATTGTGACAAGTGGCCCTTTTAAGTTTACGACAAATGGCACTTTAGAATTGTGACATGTGTAGTCTTACAATTGGTAACATGTGTAGCCTTACAAGTAGTGACATGTGGAGCCTAAAGTAAGTGACACATGGACCAATGAAATGGTGACACATGGATTAGTTTGACCTTTTTGATTTTTCTAGAGAAAATGAATGAAAAGGCAATAGAAGTAAGAGTGAAGGTCTGCCATAAGGTTAGAAGAGATATATCGCGCCAAGGTTTACTATTTTAAGAAAGAGGTGGAGTTTGAACCTCAGGATGGAGTCTCGATTAAATTTACTAGTGACCGACGAGTATTAATGAGTTAGTTAATATCGGTGATCAAGGCTAAGAGGTTGATTCATCAGGGATGCCAGGCATTCCTTACGTATGTGATTGACATTTCAGCACAGAGGGTTGAATTGGGTGATGCCCCTATTATGCGCTAGTTCCCTGATGTTTTCCGGAGTAGTGACCTAGATTGTCACTTGATCAGGAATTTGATTTCACTATTGAATTAGTCCTGGAGACGACACCAATATCTATACCACTATATTGCACGACACCGATAGAATTGAAATAGTTGAAGATTCAATTACAAGAGTTGTTGGATAAGGGCTTCTTCATATCAAGTCATTCACCATAGGGAGAACCAGTATTGTTTATCAAAAAAAAGATGGGACACTTAGCTTATGTTTTGATTATCGGTAATTAAACAGGGTTACCATCAAGAATAAATATCCACTCCCTAGGGTCGATGACTTATTGAATCAATTAAGAGGAACAAAAGTATTCTCAAAGATAGATATGAGGTTCGGGTACCATTAGTTTTAGATTAAAGAGAATGATGTGCACAAGACTGCCTTCTAGACGAGGTATGGACACTATGAATTTTTGGTAATGCCATTTGAATTAACAAATGCACATGTGGTATTTATGGACTTCATGAACAAGGTGTTCCCTCCTTATTTAGATCAGTTTATCATAGTCTTCATTGATGGTCTCCTTATTTATTCTAAGAATGAAGAGGAGCATGCTAGACATCTTCGGATTGCGTTACAAATACATCGTAAAGATAGTTGTATGCGGAGTTTTCCAAAATGTGAATTTTGGCTGAGGGAAATCGGATTCCTTCTGCATGCGGTATCAGGGGAAGGTATTTTTATAGATCCGAAGAAAGTGGAAGCTATACTTGAATGGGAACAACCCAAGAATGTGACGGAAGTCCGTAGCTTTCTAGGACGTTACAAGTGGTATCAGAGCCGGTACCCGAACAGTTGTGCCAGCTAGGCTGGACCCCAATGAGGGCAGGGCCTAAGGGGGGTGGAGAGTGTGAGATCCCACATCGGTTGGAGAGAAGAACGGCGTACGCCTTATAAGGGTACGGATATCTCTCCCTTACAGACGCGTTTTCCATGACCTAATGGATCGGATCCCGTCGAAACTCTGAGGTTAAATGTACTTAGGTGAGAGTAGTTCTAAGATGGGTGACCTCCTGAGAAGGCCTTGGGAAAAGAAAAAACTGTGAGGGCTTGGTTGGGCCAAGGCCTAAAGCGGACAATATCTGTAAGCGGGTGATTTGAGATGTTACATAAGATATAGGATTTAATATTTACTACCTCCGATTCATAATAAGAGTCGTTTTAGAGGAATGCACATTTATTAAGAAAGTTAATGAAATATCTGATAT
>JANZLH020000427.1:7774371-7785442 GCA_026770325.2 Erythroxylum fimbriatum
TATCTTTCATTTGGAACAATTGCTTGTTAAGAAAAGTTTTAGAAATAGGTAAAATATCTTCATCCTTTGCCAACCTAATTAGATGGTTGGCAAAGGATGAAGATATTTTACCTACTTAGATGGTTGGCAAAGTGACCATCACATGCATAATTAGGATGTTTACATGATGTGTATTCCTCTTAGGAGTTTACCTTATTTAGGAGTTCAATGTATATAAACTAGACGTCGAATGAGGGAATGAAAGTATTTTCTAACCATAACTTAAATGGAAAGAAAAAGATATGGGAGAAGAGAACGAATAGGAAGAGAGGAGGGACTAGGAGAAGAGAGACATTGGCCAAAGAATGCACTGGAGGAGATAGCAAGAGATGTCATTGAGCTTTGAATTGTAGCCATGGCTACCATTTTCCTGCTTCTTCTTCTCCTTGTAGTGAGCCTTTTGAGTTTAGGAGATCACAAAATGACACATCAAATGCATGACAAACGAGTATTGTACCTTGCACTGAGAACCAATGATATTCTTTCCTTTACTTTTGTCAAATGGTTGTTGCTTGGAACATGATCTTTTGATTTTTTTCTTAAATGTGCCATTTTTTACAAAAAAAAGTAAAATTAAAATTTAATATTTTAAACAAAATTTAATTTAAAATTAAACATTTCGAAATATTTAAAGTAAACCTTAATAATTTAATTGAATTTAAATTCTAATTTAACAAATATGTCAATATTATGTTAAGTAATTTTATTTTAATTTTTAAAATATTTTTATAAATGCTATTGTCATATATATATCTTAGTTGGGAAGAGAGCCCAAAAAAATTTCTCTTAGCTCCTGTTCAACGTTATGAATATTATATCAGTATTAGTACTAGATCTGATTCTATTACGATACGATATCAATATCAATGTTGATTAATATTGTGTACCATTTCAAGAAATTTTTTAAATTTATAAAAAAGTACTTTAATTTTTTAAAATTATAAAATAGTCTCTCAATATATTGAGTTATATAATTTTTTAATTTACATCAACTATGTCTCTAAAATTCATAATAATATAAATTTGAAGTAACAACTCTCTTTATTTCTATTAATATTACTTTTAACATATTTCACATATAAACAATAACCACAATTAATATAAAAAAAGATTGTTAATTATCTTACAAATATAAAACTAAGAATAGTGCAAAGTATTTAAAATGTTATAATTTACATCATACTCGAAATTGTCATCTCCTCATAAAATGGTTTCAATCTATGTCATTCACCTTAAAAGTTTTCCCAATATATAAACTTTTTATTTCTACTGTACCACGAGGAAATAGATTAGTGACAACAAATGGGCTAAGCCATTTAGAGTGTAACTTACCTGGCATAAGCTTTAATAAAGAATTATATAATAACACTTTATGTCCCACCTCAAATTGCTTCCTCCATATCATTTTATTATGGAACAATTTAGTTTTCTCTTTAAAGATTCTCAAATTATCGTAAGCATCTAACCTTCATTCCTTTAGCTCTTGCAATTGCAATTTTCTTACCTCTCCAGCTTTTACCAAATCCATGTTAAATGATAAGCTTTACCATTGCATTGCCCAATAAGCTTTATGTTTAGTTTTCACTAGTAAATGATAAGCTTTACCAAAAACTAATCTATAAGGAGACATTCCTATCAGTGTTTTTTAGGTTGTACAATACACCTAATGAGTATCGTTTAAATGTAAACTCTAATCCTTTTGTCTCGGATTCATCATCTTTTCCAAAATAGATTTCACTCCTTATTTCGATACTTCTGCTTGTCCATTCATTTCTGGATGGTATGTGGTAGCTACTCTAAGATACACTCTAAGCTTTTTAAAAGTTGCCACTGCTTTATTGTAAAAGTGGTTTCCCTTATTAGTAATAATGGCTTGTCAAACTCCAAATGTATTGAAAATTCTAGACTTTATAAAACCTACAACAACTATAGAATGATCAATCTTGGTGGTTTTTGCTACCACCCACTTCGAAACATAATGAACATCCAAATTATATAAGAAAAACTACGAGATGAAGGAAAATAACCCATAAAATCAACACCCCATATATTAAATATCTTAATTATAAACATTAGGGTTTGAGGCATCTCATTTTTATGAGATAATGTTTATGCCTTTTCGCATTTATCATAACTTTTATAAAGAACATAAACATCTCTAAACAAAGTCTCCCTTTACAAACCATTTTCCAGAACTTTTCTAGCATTGTGCTTAGGACCAAAGTGACCATCACATGCATAATTACGACAAAAAGTTGAGACAAAACAATGTTCAACCTCTTGTATAAAATGCCTAATAATTTGATTAAAGCACAAGTTTTACAAGTATAATTCATCCCAAACATAATATTTTACCTCGTTCCTTATCTTTTCCTTCCTAGACTTACTAATGTAATTAGGTAAACTTCGAGTAACTAAATAATTAACAAGGTCTGCATACCATAGAACCGTATCTTTCATTTGGAACAATTGCTTGTTAAGAAAAGTTTTAGAAATAGGTAAAATATCTTCATCCTTTGCCAACCTACTTAGATGGTTTACTACTGAATTTGCTATTCCTTTTCAATCCCTTATTTTCAAATCAAAATTTTGAAGTAGAAAAATATATAGTATCAACCTCTATTTAGACTCCTTTTCTGCCACAAGGTATTTCAAAGCTACATGGTTAGAATACACAACAACTTTAGAGTCAAGCAGATAAGATCTATATTTATCTAAAGCATGGAAATTTCTAAAAGATCCTTCTTAGTTATAAAATAATTATACTATGTAGCATCTACGATATTTGAAGCATAATAGATACCATGATTTTGTTTCCCAGTCCTTTGGCCTAAAATAGTTCCCATTATATAATTGATAACATCACACTTGACCTTGAACAGTAGATCCCAATTCGATGGCTGAGTAATAGGCGCACTAGTTAACAATGCCTTGAGTTTATCAAAAACTTCTTGACAGTCCTTTCCAAATTCGAATGGAATGTCTTTTACAACAACTTTGATAATGATATTGCAATCTTGGAAAAATCTTTAATAAACCAGCGATAAAATCCTGCATTTCTAAGAAAATATCAAACTTTCTTAACATTTGTAAGGTAGGGTAAGTTCATAATTAAATATGCTTTTGCTTTATCTACTTCTATACCCTTAGTTGAAATCACATGTCTTAAAATGATGCCTTGATCAACCATAAAATGATGTTTTTTCATAATTCAACCCCAAATTCGTTTCAATTCTTCTTTTGAGAATCTTAGATAAATGATTTAAAATCATCAAATGAATCTCCATAAATAGTGAAATCATCCATGAATACTTTATTGCAATTCTTAATATACTTAGAAAAATACTCATCGTGTATCCTTGAAATGTACCTCAACATTACAAAGTTTGAAGGGTTTTTACCTGAAGGCATACGTTCCAAAATGGCATATAAAGGTAGTATTTTCTCGATCTTCTTTAGCAATTGCTATTTGGTAGTAACCTAAAAAATCATCCAAAAAATGAAAACATGATTTACTCGCAAATCTTTCTAATGTTTGATCTACAAAGGGTAATGAGAAATGGTCCTTTCTAGTGGTTAAGTTAAGATTCTTAAAGTCTATGCACATTTGCCACCTACTCTATACCCTCATTAGTACCAACTCATCATTCTGGTTTGATATCATTGTCATCCTAGTTTTCTTTGGCACACTTGCACTGCACTTGTCAATTCACTATTCGAGATTGGATAGATTATACCTGCATCTAAAAGTTTTAGAATCTTTTTCATTACCACATATATCACTATTAGATTGAGTCTTTTTTGGGGTTCCCTTATTAGCTTAGCATTCTCTTAACAAAAAGAATCTTATGCATGCAAATTACTAGACTTATACCTTTTATATTAGCTGAAGTCCAAACGATTGTATTTTTATACTCCTTTAAAAGTGTTACTAACCTTTCCTCTTAGCTATTAGTCAACCTTTTTAAGATGATCATAGGTAATGACTCTCCCTCACCCAAATAGATATACTTTAGTTGATCAAGTAAGGCCTTCAATTATATCTTTGAAGCCTGCAAAATAAAAGGCAATATTTCTTATGAGTTATAGTAATTTCATCATTTAAAATTTTCAAATATATTAACATCACTAATAATGATCCTATAACTTCACAAGTTTCATCAACTTGCTCGTTCACTTCTAGTTTAACATTAAATTTCAACTTATCATCAAATTTTATTATTTAAAAATATCCTGTATAATTGAATTCACAATATCCATATGATAAATAGAGTGAAAATTGTTAGTGTGCTTTATTGCTTCAAAAATATTAAACTTCACTTTCTCTCTATCAAACTTTACGAAAAAAGTACCCTCATTCACATCAATTTTTGTCTTAGTCATCTTCATAAACGACCTTCCCAATAAAATCAAAGTTGAATGTTCTACAATATCTCTATCTATTTTTAGGTTGTAATAGTTCACTGAAAATTCCATAACTTGGACTAAATCATTCTCTATAACACCAGTAGGATGCATATAAAAATGATTAGCTAGTTGATTAATTACATTAGTTTCTTGTAAAGAATTTAGATATAAATCTTGGTAAATTGATTATAGCATGACATTAATAGATGCACCTAAATATAGTATGACATTTAATTTTCTTATCAGCAATGACATAAGCAATGACATAAGAAAGTGTAAACAAGCCTGAATCTTTGCATTTTTAGTAACTTTTTATTTATCACATCTAATACATTCTTATCCAAAATTATTCTCTCTTTATCCCTCAACTTCGTTTTATTTGTGCATAATTCTTTCAAGAACTTTGAATATTTTGGAATTTTGTTGATGGATTTTAGACGTGGTATATTTATTTTTACCTTTTTGAAGGTCTCTAAGATCTCTTTCTCATATTCCTTTTCTTTTGTTTTATCCATCCTATAAGGGAAAGGAGGCACACATGTATTATATGATATCGGTAAAGACATATCATCTTTTACCTTTATTGAATCTTGAGCTTGACATTTATATTTCTTCTCTCCTTTATACTTTTATTTCTCCATTAGTAGTAATTTGAATTAAATCTCCTTCCTACTTCTCAATGTCATTGCACTGACATTCTCCTTAGGATTCACAATTATTTGTGACATAAATTTTCCTAATGCTTGTTCTTCCAATTTACTCATAGAAATGGCTAACTGAGTGATCTGATTTCCTAAGTTTTGAAGGCTTGCTATTATTTCATGTTGAAATTGTTGATTATTTAGTAATAAGTGTCTTAACAATTCCATCCAAAGACATACCTAAATTTGAAGATTGAGATTGAGCATGTAAAGGTGCTTAAGGTTATCTATTGAAACTGAAAGGTTAGTATCTTTGTTGCCCTCTTTGATTTTATAGCTAAAGTTTAGGTGATCCCTCCACTCTAGATTATAATGAAATAAGTGTCATATTTCTATTAAGGTTAACCAGGAAATCTCCCTATTGCTTTTGCTTCTTAAAGGAAGTTTTGTTGTAATATAGGGCATATATCTATAAGATGACCAGGAAATGTGCATATTCCACATATTCGTTCTGATTGCAATTAACCTACACCCATTTGATGAATTAGAGCAATTATATTCAAAATTTTATCCTCAAGGTTCCTATTACTTACCTTATTTACGAGCTTAACAACTTCATCCATATAATTTTTCTCCAGTGAATTATCGTATCCCATATATCTCGTTTCTGATATTGGCTACTCGTGATATAGGAAAGAACTTCTCTAGGAATAACCTTTTCATTTCATTTCATGTTGTCACTAAGTCGGAGCGAAGATAATAAAGTCAGTCCTTCGCCTTATCTTTCAATGGGAACAAAAAGGCTCTGAGATTGATTTACTCTTCTATTACTCCTTTTAGCTTCATTTTGGACTAGACAACATGAAATTCTTTCAAGATTTATAAGGAACTTCACCTACAAGACAACAAAAGATACGAAGTAAGTAAATTAAACTAGATTTCAATTCAAAATCTACCTCAATATCTGGAAACTTTATGCATAAGGTTTGTGTTAAGATATAGGTTATGATATCTTGTTATTTAATTTTGGATATTATTTGATAATTAGACTTAGTTGAGTTTACGTGGGACTCTTCCAAGACAAGTTTGATAAGGTTTAATCCTAATTAAGATGAGATTTAAATATATAGTCTATTTCTGGGATAATGGATTCATATGTATAGTAGGCTGAAAAATGACTGATATTGGATGAATTGGTGGTTAGGATTTCAAGGGTAATTTTCGATAATGTTTAGTAGCTATTTGGGTTAAAATACAACTCTGTCTACTACAAACGTTTTGGGTGTATCATGAAACCTAGGCTGAGTTATTGGAGCTGCAATTTCATGTGTATCATGTAACCTAGGCTGAATTGCTAGTGCTGCAATTTTTAGTTTGGTTGTGTTGTCATTAATTGTGAGGGGTGTGGTAGTTGTAATTTTCTCTCTGTCTTTTTTACGAGTTTTGGTTGGGTGATTTGTGACTTTCTACAGCTGAATATCATTTTATACTTCAACGACAATTGAGGGTGGTCTTTGGGAATTTTGGAGGTAATTTCTTTTTTGGTTTATACATACTTTTGGTGCTACTGCTCATTGTTGATGGAGTATTGATTGTGTGGTTATCTTTGGTAATTTATGGTGTACAAAAATCCAGATTTTTTGTAATATCTGTAGCTATTTTTTTCATCTATTGCATGGCCTTTTGTTGGGTGATTAAATGTTGATTATTTGGCTGTTGATAGTGAAGCTGATGTGCGAAAATTCCAGCAGTTGACTACGACAATACTCTTCGTGAACAATTTTCCAATTTGTCATTGAAGGAGTTGAATTTATTAGGGAATTTGTTTTTGTTATCTTAAGTGCATTCATTTATGTTCTTTATTATTTTAATCACTTGAGTTATTTTCTTATTATCTTTATCATTAAAAGTTGTTGAGAAAAATTCTCTGTTGAGGCTAGCATGAGTCGGTCGTGTTATTGGGTGTGCATTACTTTCACGGGTTGTGAAGATGAGAGATAGTGTTAAGGGTTGATTGAGTCGGCTCGATAAAGCCTTGTATAAAACTATTGTCATTAGTAAAAGTATTAAGCTGGGTGAGGGCTCCCACAGACGTAGGCAAAGTATGCTGAACTGCATTAACAAATTTCTAGTGTTGATTTGCAGTTGTGCGTTTAATTTTTCTATTTTGATTGTGCTAGAATCAACCATAACCGAATTAGAAATTTTGCGAAACTATGGCCTATTAGAATATCAATTGGTATCAAAACGGATCACTGAATCAGAACTTAGTACGACAAGTTGGTGCACATTTGTGTTTCGCAAATATGGCTACAAGAGAAGGAGCATCAATTACTAGGTCTCCACTGTTGGATGGCTCCAATTATCCTGCGTGGAAATCTCAGATGAGAGTGTTTATTCAGGCACAGGGAACAAAAGTGTAGAACTCAATGTTACATGGATGGAGTTATAACTAATGACAAGGGATAACTAGTACTAAAAGATCCATATGAATGGACAAGAGCTGAAGAAGGGAGAGCACTTGAAAACTCTCAAGCTATGTATGCCATCTTTAATGCCATTCATTAAGGTCGCTTTTCAATGATATCAGCTTATGAATCGACAAAAGAAGCGTGAGATACTTTGCAAACTATACATAAAGGTTCAAAATCTGAGATAACCTCAAAACCTCAGATGTTGGTTGTGAGATTTGAAGAGCTTAAGATGGATGAGAGTGAAACTATTAGAGACTTTCATAAGAGACTGCATGACATAGCAAATCAAGTACAACAACTCGGGAAGAAATACTTTGATATGAAACTTGTTAAGAAGACACTGATATCATTACCATAGAGGCTTATGCCAAAAATTGTAGCCATTGAAGAGGCTTATGATATCAATGAACTGTCATTGGATAAGGTAATTGAGATTCTTACCAATTTTGAGATGAATTTGTTAATGGATAAATGAGAGAAAAGCAAAGGATTGGCATTGCAAGCTAAAACTGGTGAAGTTGTGAATGATGTAGGAGATGAATCCGACGAGAATGAGGATCTGGTATTATTGACAAGAAATTTCAGTAAGTGGCTAAAAAAGTGAAAAAGGACAAACCCGAGTTTAGGCAAAATAGTGGGAGTTCATCGAGCAATAACTTCAAACAACAAGCTAAAACTCAAAAGGGTGAAAGAAAAGTGAAGAACATTCAATGTCATGAATGTTAAGGCTTTAGACATGTGTAAGCGGAATGTGTTAACACCTTGAAGAAGAAAAAAAAAAGTCCTATACCAGTAGCTAGAGTGAGAATGAAATCCGAAAGTGAGTATGGTGGCGAAGAGGAATTTGTAAGTAATGTTGCATTGGTTGCTTTATATAACAGAAGTCTAGTTGTTTACTTAACAGTAACCAAGAAGAAAGAAACTGATGATGAAACCATAGATAAATCAGCTCAGAATTTTGGAAAAAAAGTAGATGAATCAGTCCAAAGCTTAATTTAGATCATGACAGTGATGACAATGACTCAGAGATCAAAGATGAAGATATTTACAAAGCTTATGATCTAATGTATGCAAAGTGGGTGCAAACATGTGAGAAGAACGAAAAAGTTAAAGAAGGAAAACTCTACTATGAAGAACATCATTCAAGATCTAGAGAATAAATTATTATCTATAATAGATGAGTTAAATGAAACTAAGTTGAAGCTAGTTAGCATGAAAAAAGAGATAAGAATATTAAATGGAGATACTGAAAAGTTAGAAAAATTGTTGGAAATCGGTAAGATCAAAGGGATCTCTAAGGTATTGGCTACAAAGGTTAGTACTCTAAGTCAAATGATGAAAATAATGATACAATCAGACCTATCTAAAGGGAAATCACAAGGAAGGATCAGAGGTTCATATCTACATGTCATTTTTGTGGAGTTATTGGGCACATAAGACCATGATGCTATAAGTTGTTACAAATGTTATTTCAAAGAACCCAAAACTGAAAATCTATACATTCCTCACCAAATTTCCAGCAGTAGCCTATGATACCGAGGCACACTTGGGTCAAAAAGGGTCAATTGCAAGCACTCATAGTTTTTAAATCCACGAAGGCTACTTCTCTAATGGTTGATATTTTGACAGTGGATGTTCACATCATATGACAGGAGAAAGGAGTTACTTAACAGATTAACAAAGTTGTATGAATAGGCATGTGACTTTTGGTGATGGAAAGAAGGCTTCGGTGATTGGTAGAGGATCACTATACATGGATGAACTGCCACACCTCAAGAATGTGTTTCACGTTGATGGATTAGAAGTTAATTCGGTAAGTATAAGCCGACTTTGTGAAGATGGTTTATTGGTTAAATTTACAAGTGATGAGTGTAAGGTCTGAGTGGGAGATGATTAGTAGACAATGGTTATATATTTCATGGGAGAGGATTAGTAGACAATTGTTATATATTTCAAGTCATTTCCACTTATAAATTAGCCTTATATGACGACAATATAGATCTATGGCATCAAAAGTTTGGGCACATTAATTATGAGTTTATTAGCAAGTTAAAGAAATTGGAAGCTGTGAAAGGTTTGCCTATAATGAACAAAGAAGGTAAGAAGGTATGTAGTGCATGTCAAATGGGTAAACAAATGAGAGTGCCACATAAAAAGGTTAGTCACGTTACTTCTTCACGCATTTTGGAATTAATTCGCATGGACTTGGTTGGTCCAACATGCTATCATTTGTGGAATGAGATACTTTTTAATTTGTGTTGATGATTATTTTAGATAAACTTGGGTATCATTTTTGAATATATATACAAGTCATGAATATGAAAAATATGACAGTGTTGAAAATCCAATCCGATCATGGAAGGGAATTTAAGAATGTAAGCTTCAATGATTTCTGTGACAAATATGGTATCATACAAGAATTTTTAGCACCTAAAACTCCACAACAAAATGGAGTTGCAAAGAGGAAGAATCGAACTCTTCAAGAAAATGCCAGATCTATGTTAAATGGAAGAAAAATATCAATGTGATTTTGGGTAGAAACAGTAAACACGACATGCTACATATGCAACAAAGTTCATCTTAGAAGTATATTAAACAAGACATCTTGTGAACTATGTAAGGGAAAGAAACCAGATATTTACTTTCATATTTTTGGCAGTAAATGCTATATTCTTAAAGATCAGGAATAGCTTGAAAAATTAAAAAACAAGAGTGATTAAGGGATCTTCATTGGCTAGTCAACCCACAATAAAGCATACCGAGTGTTCAATCAAAGAACCAAGAACGTGCTAGAGTTCGTAAATGTTGTGGTAGATGATGTGTCTCAATTAAATGGTAAAATGGTAGAAAAAATTCACAAAACTAGCCTTGTAGACCGGCTCAAACAAGCAACGATACAAGAACCAAGACATCTTATGCAAAAATAATTCCTTTAAATAATCAAAATTCAAGAGAAGATGATTTGAATAGGGATCCTCCCTCACGGATCAGAAGCGGTCATCTAGTTGAAAACATAATTGGAGAAATTAGTGAGAGAAGAAAACAAGGGAAAGAAAGAGAGTTGATTATCGTGAATTTGTGGGATTTTTATGTTACACTTCTTAATTCAAGCCTAAAAATTGTAAAGAAGCCTTACGAGATGAGTTATGGACAACAACTATTTAAGAAGAATTGGCTCAATTTGCTCGCAATGACGTCTAGGAATTGATGTCAAGTCCATTTGATGTGAATGTGATCAGAACAAAATGGGTGTTTCGCAATAAAAATGATGAAAAAGATAAAGTGACTAGAAATAAAGCAAGGTTGGTGGCTCAAGGCTGCTCTCAGATTGAACGAATTGATTTTGATGAAACTTTTGCACCAGCGGCAAGACTTGAGTCGATTAGACAACTTTTAGGTATAGTATGTGTAAAAGGTGTAGGAAAATCCCGGGATGTACATCATATGTACAAGGTGCGGAAAACAAAAATTTTTGTTGCCGGGACCTTCCCGAAAGCCAGGATCCATGTG
>JANZLH020000427.1:7802634-7813281 GCA_026770325.2 Erythroxylum fimbriatum
ATATCACTCTATCCGAAGCGCTACGAAGAGAGAGACCATCCAGATACCTGGTAAGCAGAGAACCGAACCTGTAGCTAGGCAGACGGTCACTTTCCTGTACTACCCATGCGAGAGTGGCAGAAAGGGAAATTCGGGATCGGAGTCGAATTAAATCATTACGAAGCCAGAGGGGACTCAGCTCATGCCAATTGTCAAACCAGAAGGAAGAGTGTTCGCCATTTCCAATTCTTTTTTTTTTTGGACGCCTCGAGCTCATGTTTTTCTGTTGTTTTTTTATGGTCATAATTTCATAACAAGTTATTAACTATCTATTTAATATCATAATTAAGGGTGGTGTGTGTGTATATATATACACATGATTGTATTATTTTTAATAAATAACTTCACTTTTCCCTTCTTTAATAATTAATAAATAATTTTTTATCTTTAATATGTCTTACAGTTGATCCATTTCCAAAACTTTTACTAGTTTTAATGATGATTAATTTTAATTGGTTTAAATACTAAATTTAAATAGTGTATTTCATTTTTAAATCTAAATAGAGATAAGGATATTGCATTTAAGCATACGAACCAAACTAAAATAAGACCGTAAGTCAAGCAGTAACTAAACTATATAGACATGCCGTATCTACATTTGCTGTTGCCGTTTTATGCAAAGTCGGTCTTCGCGTCCGACTTATGTCTTACTAAAATGTGAATTTTTACCAAACAAAAATTAAAATTTTTTGTCATTCTTCTATAGATAGAGATAATACTTATATGAAACTAATTCAAGTATTTAGTTGATTATAGAAATAAGTATGGTTCAGCCGGATTCTGCTAAGGTTGAACGTCGTTGTTCTGATCCATGATCTGTGCGACTCTAGCTATAGAATACCTGCAAAATAGATAAAGGCGGGCCGGGAGTTGTTTCCCGGGAGGCCCCTCCGACGCTCAAGTCAGTATTTGTAAGAAGTTTTGGTCGTTGTGAATACGGCAGAAGGGCTAGGGTTATATCTCGTACCCGAATCACAGTAGAATAGTACCTTATATAGCTGGGATTGCCGCTAGGTTTAGATCTTTACGTGCGTCGTTGTGTTTGCATGGGAGTCTAACTCCTGATGGGCCGGACGAGATGTGGATAAGTGAAGATGGGCCTGGGCCTAGCACAGCCGACCCGACCATAAGCTCCCCAAATAATGCAAATTTGATAACAGCTACTGAATTTATCTGATTTTTATTAATTGCATAATACATTTAGTGACGAAGGCTTGAAGGTAATATCATAACATCTTTGTTCTTTATTCTACCTTTACACTTAATTATCGCATGAATAAAATGTATCCATTAATTTTATACTAAAATTTTATGAAATTTAACAGAGAGAATATGTTAAGTTTTACCAAGTTTCTGGTCAATTTAATTAGAAGTTTTCGATTAAGATTCAGAGACAATCTGACAAAAGTTAAATGATAGGAATCTTGAAAATCAATTTTTAGGAATCAACCGGATTTATTATTTTATTTTTTTTACGTAAATTTCATGGTTCAACGTCCCATGTCGAATTTGAAGTGCTTGTAAAGTCTTTGTCAAGCCTATAAACATTCTAGTTTCTAAACTCTGAGAACTTAATATGGAAATGGCCCTCCATGCCCCAACTTGATAGGAAATTCAAACCTCATGTCAAGAGAGAGCGGACTTCTAATGAATTGATTAATAGCGTCTTCTTACGAACAACAAAAGAAAAGAAAACAAAGAAGAGTTGTGCTAATTATAATTATTAACAGTCCCCTAGGATCAGTAATCTTCATTTATAATTAGATAGTAACTAAGGAAGATGGGATTCAACGTTGAGGTTTAACTATGCTTTTATCCGCTCTTCCCATAAAAGCCATAGTCTTTTGTCTAATATTATCTTAAAGGAACATTAAATGGTTTTAATTTCATTGGTATTTTTTTATATCACAAAAGTGTGAAGTAAGAAAGTAATCTTTTAAGAAACTTATGTGTTAAAAGGCAGTTAAGAGATTTAATAATTTAATTAATGGACCTTTGAGCTTTTAATATGTTATAATGGGGAGTTTTAAAGTTGAATAATGGTTGTTGGTTTATTAAGAGGATTAGAGTTCTATTTCTCTCAAATAATAAGTTCTTTTCTTTTCACAAAACACCATCATAAAAGAAAGTAAGATAGAAACTTCACGGAAAGAGGCAAATTCACTAAGGAGCTTAATAAAAATTGTTTCCACATCATTAAGCTATGGACAAAGATTATTATTTAGAAATTTTGTCTTTTTATGAGAATAAAATTATAATCATGATTGAATATTTGAGATTTCCATGAATTTATAGATCTCGTTATATTTATAAAAAGTATGCTTACATGGGGGTATCAAAACATGATTATAAGAAATTCATGGTTCTCCTTTAATGTAGATTTCTAAAGATTTAGAGAACCTTATAAACCCTAATTTGAAACTGTACCGGATTGAGTTCTAGAATAAAATTGTACCGGTATCGGGTACCGTTTTGGAAAATTTTTTAAATTTATGAAATAGTTCTTAAAATTTTTAAAAATTAAAAAATAGTCCATATTGGTACCGTAAATCTACTAAATCACCATTCCAAATTTAATTTCCAATCCACTTCCAAAATGCAAATGTCAAAATCCAAATCCAAATCCAATTTCAGTTCAACTTCAACATTCACAAATGACAAAAATCAATCAACTTCACTTCAATATCCATTCGGATTTCGGACCTTTCCCATTTCTCTCATTCTCAGCCGAAATCAACATCTAAATTTTTCCCCAAATCCAACACAACAACACCAATTTTTAACCCCAAATCCACCATCATCCAACAACCAACAGTATCACAGAAGCAATAATTTTCAAAATGCCATGAAAAATGAAACAAAAATAAAAAACATACACTCCAAAACAATCGGGTCTTCGCCAATCCAGGTCGACGTCGAGTCGTGTGGTCCGTCTGAGCTGAGATGGTCGTGTGGTGCATCGAAGGAAGAGAGACGGCGAGGAGGACGAAGGAGAAGGCGGCGACGAGCGGGCTGAGGTCGAATCGTCGAAGCCTCGAAAGGAGAAAGCAAACCACCGGTCGAAGACTCGAAGGAGAAGGACTGGAGAACTAGAGGAGACGTCGATGGCGAGGACACGAGACGACGAGACATCGAGAGAGAGATCGGAGAAGAGAGGAGGCAACGGCGTGCGTGGAAGAAGAACCGAAGAAGAATCCAGAGGGGGGGGTAATTAGATTTTAGGTTTAAAACTTTCGGAAATTGCAAGTTAGTCCTTGAAATTTCCGGAAGTTACGGTATCGGCTGGAATTGATGGTTCCGGTCAGTACCGTCCGGTAAACACCGGTACCGACCGGTATTCGAGCCCAATACCGGTGTTTACAATTTCGTACTATTTTTCGGCCGGTACCGGCCGGAACGGTACGAATTTCATAAGCCTGGTAGCACATATATTTATTTGTTATACCTCAAAAGATTGCAAATATTTTGACGTTAGATTGTTATTTTTTTTTCATAATTAGTCTAAGTTTGCCCAATAAATTCTTACATCTTTTTATTTGGATTTTTTAATTATGAGAAATTCACCAAGGTTTTTGACGATATGGATATATAAAGGGCCATCATTAAATGACCACTCTATTCCTCACAATAAGTACATGGGATTGGGACCACGCAGATATTGCTATTGTTTAATAATATAGGACACGATTGATTATACTCACGTTAACTTGGAGGCAAATATTAAAACTATGTCTGCATTATTTATTGGTGGCATAAGTAAAAACCTTCCTTTGCCTACTGGACAGGATCGGAGGAACATGTGAGAAGATGAATGGGTCCATATGCATTTGTTGTCAACACATGCTCTTCCCTTTTCTAGGGGACTATAATTAGTTGGAACCGAAGATTTTTACTGGTACGGATTTCGAAAGTTTGGTTAGGATGAGCCTCTTAAAAATCAAGTTCATGTTCTCAAGAATTGTACATTGAATACAATATTAAAAGGGTAGTCCTTCCTTAAACCATTGTCTTATATATATATATATATACAAATATGACTCAAATCTTTTACACTTATTACAGTTTGCTCTATGCGATTGACTTTTACGGAAGGGCAGTTCAATATTTGGTTGGCACCCTCTTAAGAAATCAAGTAGAAGTTCCTAAGACTTCTGCGTTGAACCCAATGTTTCAAGGATCCTCCTTAGACCATAATACAAATATCACTCACCTTTTGCAGCTACTAGACTTTCCATCATAATACTAGAAAAAGCTATATTTCATTCACTTTATTTTAAACTTTCTTGAAGATTATTTATATATCTATAAGTTCTTTTATTTAATATATTATTTATATAGAAAACGTCCATATGTCAGTTAATTTATTTTTTATGTTCAGTTTAATTATTTCTCATTAAAATAAGTTGAAATTGATAAGAGTTGTTCTAACATGTATTTATGTTAAATGCCTACTTATTTTTTATTAGCATTCATAAATCAATTACTAGCCAAAATCTGGTTAAAATACTCGAGGATTTTGAACTTAATTATACCGAATGCATATAATAATAAAAAATAACATTTTCCATGTGTATAATTTGACAAAACCTACCATATGTTAACCATACCCTTCTTTATAGGTTCGCCATGTGCCTACATGATCGACTTACATATAGTTTAGATGTATTATTCATTTTTTTAATTTATTAGCTATTCCTTTGTCTAATTTAACATTACTCCTTATCTTGGTAAGTTTGGAGGGTCTTAATTATGAAGAAGTGTTGTTTATTAAAAAAAATCTTTTCTATCTATTTATTTATGAAAATTTCAAATCTTTATGAACATAAAATAGAAATTTAATTTTCCGGTTCAAATCGATACATAAATTTTAATTTTTAAAATAACAATTGAAATTTATCCCCTTAATGAATTACTGATGAGAAAATTATTGTAGTCTAAAAATGTATAGCACACATTATTTTGAATTTGAAATCTAATAATACTAGCATTGCATTAATGAGTGACGATTTGATGATAGAAAAGAAATTTTTATATAAGTAACATGAGTAATTGTTAGATAATAATGAGTTAAATTTATTTATATTGTTTTAGAAAAGTATTAGCGCCTTGTGATGGATGTAAACAGTTCAAGTCCTTTTTTTAAAAAAAAATTGTGGTTTTAATTGTATAAAGTTATATCTTAAGATTTAATACTTATGAAATCACCCTTAAGGGTGGTCAAGTTGGTAGAGTGAGGGGCATGGGCCCAAAAGATCTTGTGTTTGAGTCCCCCTACCTACGCTCTCTCGATCAAGCCTATCGTACAGGGCTTGTTTAGTACGAAGTACCTGGTTAGAGTGATTTGTAGGCTATTACATCAATCTAGAGGTTTACCTAGAACACATCTAAATGATAGCAGTTGTGGGTTCCTCCGTTTAAAAAAAACTTATGAAATCCATCACCATTAACAAAATTATTCTTTTAATGTATTCTCATCATAAAAGAAGGGCACTTTATGATTTCAATTTGTTAAAAAATGCTTTTTTTTTTCTAGTTTTTTCACAATAAAATATGGCTACCCTCGTGAACTTATTAAGTCTCAACAAGTTGATAGGGTCCTTAAACTAACTTAACTAATGAAAAATTTGTGAGGAAGCTGTATATAGTTTTTACTTGTTTATAAGTAACCTCGTTTAATTCATAATGTTACTGCCATTTGCATTTAAATTAAATCTTAAACTCTTGTGATAAGCACAAACGTAATATAAGAAAGTAGGTATGAGAAATTCTAGTTCGTTAATTGTTACATAAGAAATATTTAATGAAATGAGAATCATGATAATACAAATTTTGTAATAAAGAAAATAAATTAGATTTTGCAAATAAAAAAAGAATTATCAATAAAACAAACATTGATATACTGTTGCTTTTAGTATTGAAACTACAGTTAATCATTGATGTAAAAAAAATTCATTAATCATATATTTATTCTGGTGTTAAATACATATCTTTCTTAAGAATAGCTATAGCTACTATTAACATCTACTAAAGAGAAACTAACACTAAAACCTATTGAGAAGAAGAAAGGAAATTTTGTAAGAAGTTAAAAAATAGAGATAGAAAACTAGATGTCACTTAGGTCCTTTTATTAGTCACTTTTCCCTTGCATTTTTTTTAATGTTAGGATCTTGTTATTCTGATTTATTAGCTCATTTATTAGCTCTAAGAGATCACAAATCTATTGATTGTCTTTGAGACTTAGTCAAGATAAGAGTTAAATTTTTTTAAAAAATTTGTAATTGCATGTTCAAATTTTAGAAGTTAGGATTTTCGCTAGATATACCTATACCTAATCATAAGAAACAATGCTATTAATTTTGTTCATCACTCTAGATGTACTTTATTTTTGTAACTTTGTGATTTCTTTCACCTTTAGGTTTATCAAGAACCATCTGGATATAAATAATAAGAATATTATTAAGATAGAATCAATAAAACACAAAAGAATTAAGGCCAAAACAATTATATTTAATAGTCTGATCAAATTCCTCCATACCTATATTTTGCTCGTTCTCATAGTTAAAGCAAAATAGAATCACCAACATGATTCAATCAATCCATCTTTCATGAAACTAAAGACTACATATATTTTTTAAAATTCATGCCTTTAAAGATTGAAACAACAACACCATAATTAAACTTCGCAACGAAATATGCTTTAGGATTAACTAAGATAATCTCATTCTAAAGTATGCATGAAGTTTTAGTGATTTTCTGGGTGGTTATCACTCATATTGCTTACGTGTTTAATAATTCAATGTTTCTCTCAACATCCTCTAATATAAAATTTCTACCATACGCTTGCTTTTACACCAAAATCTCCACCACTTAGAGTATACACATGTATAAGTCAAAAGAGCTTTCCTTCATATTGTAATAAGGATGAGGTCGAAGGTGAAGTTCAAAAGATAAAAAAGGTTTTGAACCATAAATATTAACAAGGCATATAAAATTGTGTAGGGAACAACATTATAATTTAGAGCCATCATATTCAACTCACTTAGGAATGCTTAGTTGCATTATGTGGAGAAAATGGATTGCATATTGAGTTTTCTTACTATTGCCAGTCTTGCATTTTCTTTTTTTAATTCAATATATTAATAAAAAATAATTTGAACCATAACACAAGGCAACGAAGACAACATAAGATTTAAGTCTCATACTCCTAAAAAACACTCATTTGATTCTCATATTCACATAATTGAAATTGCAAGAGATTTAAGTCCAAATTCCCTACTAACATTTATAGTTAAGTAAGAATGTTTAAGTGGAGAATTTGACTTATAATACGGTTACAACATAAAAGAAAAATGTTATGATTCAAAGAGGCCAACTAGGGATATTAAATTGGGGAGCCTTTTTAAGCTAAAGGTTTTAAAACAATGAAGGCCTTTTTCATTCTCATGCATGCATATGTCAATGTGGTCATGAATGGTTCTAAGCAAGTTTTAGAGAAATATCAACATATAAGTTAACACATTTTAAGGTGAATGTAGATTAATATGAATGTTTCAATCTTTTATGGCTTAAAATCTAAGAGGAATTTCAGTTACCTCATCTTCATACAATGCCCTATCATTTGATCATCAAAAGTTTATAAAAGTGCATAATCATAGTTCATCTAATTATTTAACTTATTGTCACTCTTATTCTTAAATGACAGAATCCTTCAACATACACAAAATCTAATTCCTTCAAAATGCATTGAAACCATATAATGGACTAGCCCAAAACTAATTAGCTAACAATTAATATAAAGTAAAGAAAAATCATATAACTAGATAGCCACTAAAACAAAATAAATAAAACATAATTCTATGCAAAAAATCAAGATGTAACAAAACGTAACTAAAACTTCCCTCACATTTGAACCAAACATTGTCCTTAATGTTACACGTAGAGTATAAAAAGAGATAAGTGAAAAGAATTCCTTGAATATAAGGGAAAGATGTAAAATGCACTTATAGAAAGGGGTAAGGGAGCATGAGCCCTTGATCCACATAGAAAGCCATCAAATTATGCTCCATACATCTTAATTTGTTTATATTCCTATCCAAGTGGACTAGAATTCTAAAGAATTACTGAGCGAAAGAAGAAGAAATGATGTATTCATGTTGGTTACTGGCTGGTCATTATATAGTTGTTGTCTTATTTTGTTGGAAGGTTCAAGAAGATGGAGCAGTTGGACATATTCAACTCACTTGGGAATGCTTAATTGCATTATGTGAAGAAAATGGATTGGACATTAAGTTTCTTACTATTGACAGTCTTGGTTTTCCTTTTTTTTAATTCAATATATTAATAAAATATAATTTGAGCCATAACACGAGGCAACATTGACAACATAAGATTGAAGTCTCATACTCCTCAAAACCACTCACTTGATTCTCATATTCACATAATTAAATTGCAAGAGATTTTTGTCCAAATTCCTTATTAATGTTTATGGTAAGTAAGAGTGTTTAAGAGGAGAATTTGACTTGTAACATTGTTAAAACATAAAAGAAAAAGGTTATGACTCAAAGAACTAACTAGGGATATTAAATTGGGGTGACTTTTTAAGCTAAAGGTTTTTAAAGAATTAAGGCTTTTTTCATTCTCATGCATGCATATATCAATGTGTTCTTGAATGGTTCTAAGCAAGTTCTAAAGAAATATCCACATATAAGTTAACAAATTTTAAGGTGAACATAGATTAATATGAATGTTTCAATATTTTATGGCTTAAAATCCCATACCTCATCTTCATACAATGCCCTATCATTTGATCATCAAAGTTTACAAAAGTGCATAATCCTAGCTCGTTTAGCTATTCAACTTATTGCCACTCTTATTCTTCAATGACTAAATCCTTTAGCATACACAAAATCTAATTCCTTCAAAATGCATTGAAACCATATAATGGACTAGCCCAAAACTAATTAGCTAACAATTAATATGAAGCAAAGCAAAATCATATAACTAGATAGCCACTAATAAAACATAATTCTATGAAAAAAATCAAGATGTAACAAAACATAACTAAAACCTCCCCCACATTTGAACCAAACATTGTCCTCAATGTTACATGCAAAGTATAAAAAAGAGATAAGTGAAAAGAATTCCCTGAATATAAGGGAAAGAGGTAAAATGCATTTATGGAAGGGGGGTAAGGAAGCGTGATCCCTTGAGCCACGTACAAAGCCATCAAATTATGCTCCACAAAACTTAATTTGTTTATAATCCTATCCAAGTGGACCATAATTCTAAAGGTTTGTTAAGTGAAAGAAGAAGAAATGACGTATTCCTGTTGGCTAATGGCTGGTCATTATGCAGTTGTTATCTTATATTGTTGGAAGGTTCAAGAAGAAGAAGCAGTTGGGCCATTTGGGTCAAAACTAAAATTGCCATCATATTTTTGTGTGATGATACATATTATGTCTAAAACAATTAAATCCAAGGGTTCTATCTCATAAGCAATAAACATATTAGTGTTAGATAAATCAAGTAAAATCAAATTAACTTTTAGTTGAGTAATATAAGAACCTAAGAATAAAGATTTATTCTTCTTTTGAAAATAGAATCTATAAGCAACTAACCTAAGTTCACCGCAATGTTTTAACCTATACATTACAGAAAATAAAAGTTTTGACACTATCTCTTCTTTCTAAAAAGTTATAAGCAAATAATTGTTATAAATATTTAAGGATAGGTTTCTTTAAGTACAAACTTTTGAAGCACTTGATTATAAGGAGCATAATCAATAGACCACTGTGCCATAATTTAACAAGTTAAAAATTGAAAGAATAATTACATTGTGAACTTATGAATGGTTCTTTTTTAGCATAAGCTTTTTTTTTATAAAACCTATTGTAATATTAAATTCAACAATTGAAAAGGAAAACTCCATCATCATTAGAAATTTAATAGTCCTCTTGTTAAACAATTTAAGCTTAAGATCATCATTAAAATGAATAATGGCATAGCATTGGCATGTTACTTCAATAAAAGCAAGCAGTCTCACATTTATATAATTATGCCACCTTATTCGATCCACTAAAACATCAAATTCTTTCTAAATATTTAATTATTTTAAGGTTTGAGTATGAATATACTTACGAGGATAGATTTTTATTTGTTGGATTTCTCATACTTGGTCTTATCTTTCTCATCAATGAAAGTGTTGAATCATCTCATTTTAAGATTTAATTATCTGGCCATTTCCACTTTTCTCCTTTTTATGTTTGAAAATCAACGATAGGCCTTTTAGCTTTTGTTTAGATTATAGTGAATGAACTAAGGAATAAGATGGGAAAAGTGTTGGGCCCCGTTCCTGAAGACCAACTATGGTGTTGGACTCCGTTCCCCGAGCCCAACTATCTGAAGTCGAAAGACGAAAAGCGTAAGCGGGTGCCAAAGTAGGGTTATCCCAACGAGCCCTCACTTGCTTTGAATCCAGACTTTCGAATTTAGAACCAAAAGTGACCAAATTTTGAGGGGAGATAGCTAAACATGTTAGAAATCCAATGCCTCAAGAATCACTCAATTTGGAGGTCGGAAGAAGGATTTATAATCAAAAGAATCCAATAG
>JANZLH020000427.1:7871748-7886313 GCA_026770325.2 Erythroxylum fimbriatum
GATTTGTCTTTTACAAAGACATTATTGTTGAACCATTAAGATATATCTCATAATAGATCATATTAAGTTATGAACTAATTTTGTGATGCATAGAAGGAAGTATGTCACATTAAAAGATATACAACCACTATGATCCTTTCTAGTTTTATTACTTAATTACGATTAATGTTGCCCTTAAAGAAAATAAAGGGGATTTAATTTTTATTATATGCCTATTATGTTATTAAACCATGATTAAGTTACATGGGTCACGTGGGAGATTGTTAGATAATTTTATTATGTGGCCCGTATATTTTGATTTAATCATATAAGTATATTAAGTGCCTGTTTGGTTCGACTTTTGGAAGCCCCAAAAGTACTTTTTCACACCGCAAAAGCCATTTTAAGGAAAAAATAATTGTTTGGCTGAAAAATTGAAAAGTGCTTTTATAGTAGAAACAGCTTTTTTAAAAGCCAAAATACAGCTTTTTTAAAAGCTAAAATTTGGAGCTTTTCTGAAAAGTTCCAAATTTTAGCTTTTTTGGGTAGACAATTCCCGTCACTTCCGTAAATAAGCAATTTTAGAACTTCTCTTTCGTTTCTTTCACTTTCTCTGTTCCTCAGACACTCACGACTCATCTTCTCTCTTGCTACACACCCTCTTTCCTCAAGCCTTCTCTTCCAGCCGTCTATCGCCCCTTCCCACTTACTTTCTCCTCCAATTGCGTTTTTGTCAAGGCCTCTTTGGATCCCAACCCCCAAATTCTCACCCCTGGAAACGGCCCAGGTTCCTCTAGCAGCGGCTGTGTCCTGCTGTCCTCCATTAAGGTAGATGCGGTGATGGAGACAGAACTCAAGGAGAATGGCTTCAGGGGCACCAGGAGGACGAAACTAATTTGCACTATTGGGTCATCGACATGTGGGTCGGAGCAGCTGGAGGTGCTTGCTGTCGGTGGAATGAACGTTGCCAAAATCAATATGTGCCACGGGACTCGCGAGTGACACAAGAGAATGCTAATTTGACCTTCTGGAGAGACGGGAGTCTAGTCAGAGAACGAAATGCTATGCTTCCCACTATTTCGTCTAAGGTTAGTCCTGCTTATCTCCTTACTGGAAACTGATATCATTTATTACATGTTTATATTATTGATAGTTTGATTTGATTCACAAGCATTGCTCAATGTGAATGTTTACATGACTAGAATACCGCTTTTACTTATGATATTTTGTCTTCTTCCCTGCTGGAAAAATTTTCCTGATATCAAACTGTGTGTATTGTATGGATACTGTGGACTTCTTTACAAATAATATTGAAACAGCAGCTTAAAATCACATCTTATATGTATTGTACCTCGAGATTGGTTGTGCTTTTCATTGATGTTGCCTTGAAGTCCTTTTTCAACTAACAATCCTGGAAATTCTTAACATTGATCTAGCTTCAAAATTTTAGGAGGAAACTGCTTTTTGTGTGACTGCCAACCAAGTTTGTATGGACCAATTAACTGCTACATCTGAAGTTTTGTTCACCGTCAAATTTTTGTGTCATTTTACATCAATTTGTATCCTCATTATTGGTATCTGTTCTCCATCTCATTATGTTTAACTGTTTTTGGGCAAAGTGGAGATATAGTTTCACCTTTCTCGTGCTCAAGCTATTAGTGTGACATATTCTATGTAATTTATGTAGTTAGCAAGGTGTTGGTGTCCATCTCTGTGAACATGGGTATAAACCTGAAAATTTTAAATGCTGCTGCTGCTAAACTTAATGATATCTGTTGCTTTGTAACCTGATCGGATCTGTCTTGTTCATCTGGATTCTCCACATATTCTTGCCCTCTTTATTTTGTTTTCCTTTTGTTGAGTTTCTAATTGTATAACTTGTCCTACATAAGATAATTTATTACAAGGAGTATGAAAGTGATTGGTTTTATGCATTCTGCTCACATGATCTATTATACGCAATTAATCATAGTAAGTTTGATTTTGTCATTAATGTTTCTTGAACTGGATTGCAGGAAGCTATAGTAAAATATGTTGAACTGGCCACGATGTATGCTCTGATTCCAGTTCAGTTGGCTCTCCGATTTTCATGAGATCGACCATTTATGACTAGTTCAATCATTGTGCAACCTCAGTTGAATAGCTAAAAGAAGACATTGATGCTTTCACATCAACTGAGCGACCTTTGCCTGCAGAAGTAATGGCAGACATTGAGACTATTTTCAAAAGATACAAAGATCGTGTGAAGGAATAGCTTAAATATATATGAGCATAAACGTTTTCCTATGTAAAACCTAGAACTGAACCAATTTTTAACTCAATAAAGTTGCTGATCATTCTCTCTCTTTTTCTTTTCCTCCTGCAAGTTTCTCAATGGAATGGCGGATCCTGTTGGCCAGAGATTGAATTAGTCCTCTTTTTCCTTTATTTTTGTTGCTTGGTTAATGACATAATCATATTAATGCATGAACTGGAGTACTTCATCTACAAAAATATTAGAGGCAAAAGAATATGGAGATACTAGCATAGGCGAAAAATTTTATATCAAATGTTCAGTTTTTCTTTTCCAAAGCAAGTTAAAATTATAATTGCTTCAATGGTCATTCATAATTTTATAAGATTAAATGCTCAAAATGATGGTTATCTAAAATTTCCTACAAGATGGTTATCTAAGAAATAGGTAACCATAAAGTGTAAATGAGACATCTCTTGTAGTGGTATGAATTAAATCTCAAAGTTTACAGCAGTGTCTCCATGTTACTGCATCAATTTGAAGTCATTCAAAGCATAAAATATTGATGTCACAATTTAAATAGAAGTGAATTTGTCAAACAATTGTAAAGTAAATGTAAACCTATTCTATTCATAAAAGACCTAATAGTAGTTGAATTCTTTCAAATCAAATGTAAACATAATATAATGTGCTTTGTATATTGTTTAATATACTTAAAATATTATTTATATCCATAAATAATTGTTATTATAAAATAAAATATAGTTACAATTAATAAAAGTACTTTTTTTATGTTGCCAAACAGTCTATTGTATGAAGTTCTTTTTAAAAAGCTGTTTTTTAATTGACAGCCAAACAGTCAACTGGCTTTTAAAAAAAGCTCTTCTCAGAAAAGCTCTACTGGCAAAAGCTCTACTGACAAAAGCTCAACCAAACGGACCCTTAGTCTCTAAGCCACCAACCCACCGCCACATGCCTTAGATGGAAGACAACACTGTAGAGTGAAGAGAGAAGACCTAGCCACCAGCGTCTCCAGACGCAAGAACCTCCATCATCATGTTTCTAAACGATCCAGGTCCTCCCCCGTATCTCCATCTCCTCTGATCTACTCCCCCTACATTGGACTAGATCTGTTATCGTGCTACGCCATTGATCGCCAATTGTCGCTCACTCCTTAGACTTCATGCCGCCATCAATTGCCTTACTGTTGCCAGTAGTCTTAGGTTTTGTTTTTATTTTGTGTGGATTGTGGAAATGGAATATGGACTGGTTGGAGTTTGGCTTTGTTTCGTGTGAAATGTGAATTATGGAATTGTTTCTGGCCTAATGAGTTTGGTTTAATAAGAATTGATGGGTTTAGTCATAAATTATAGGGTTAATTACTAAAAAAACTTAAACTTTAGTTAAATTTTCAAGTATAACCCGAACTTTAAAAAGTAGCAATAAAATTTTCAAACTTTCAATTTTTTTCAATTCTAACCTGATGTAATCTGTTATGTTTCCTATGCCCTCAGCCATTTATTTTCTATTTGTTCTTCTGACTCCCCAAACTACTCTCGCATTACAACGTATTGCATTAGTAAGCTCTTCATGTTTAGTTCGTTCTCCTGATATTCTTAGTGTGAGGGCATCGGGGCTACGTAATTTGAAAATCGAAGGGTGAATGCATCAAGAGAACAAACTGAAAACGAAGGAAAAAAATTAAAATCAAAGTATAAGTTTGTTAGGGTTGCATAATCTAATTTAGGTCATTTTAGTTATGTGATTAAATGACATTATTTCATTAATTTTCATTTGTTGTGTTAACTTTGATTAAGATGTATTAATAGTTAAGGTTTATGAAACACGTGACAAGCCCCATCAGCAAATTTAATGGAAACATTAATATCAGACTAGAATTGAAAAAAAATGAAATTTTTATCATTTTATTGCTACTTTTTAAAGTTCGGACTAAAATTGAAAAAAATTGAATGTTTGGGCATTTTATTGCTATTTTTTAAAGTTCAGACTATAATTAAAAAATTGACGAAAGTTTGATTTTTTTTAGTAATTAACCTTAAATTATAATACATGATTTGTTTCCATGTAGATTATAACTATGAGAGTACAATGATTTGTTTAATTTTACAATAAATTTATTTTTGTAATGAGCAATTATGCACTACTAAAGAAAAATGTAAGATACAAGAAATTAATGTATGCTATTAATGTTCCTGTAGATAATTTTTTCATGTCCCTTCTATAAATGTTCTTTTCACTTTTCAATAAGTTGACATTCAACCTGTTTTCTTTATATCAATAAAGGATGTATAACTTTACTAGAAGAGATAAAGTCAAGAATGTAATGGTAAGAGACAAATTAAAAGTGACTATTATTAATGAAAAATTGAGAGAGATGGGGCTTAGTTGGTTCAGATATGTTACAAGGAGGTACTCTGATGGTCCAACGAGGATATGCAAGAAAACAATACTTAGACATTGTAAAAGGAAAAAAGTGAAGGCCTAAGAAGAACGGAGGAGAAGTGATCAAGAATGATAAGACTCTGATGAAACTTACCAAGGACATGGGCCGCAATAGAAAACTTTGACGTATAGGATATGGATAAAGGATCCTTCTTAGAGAGGTCATTCTCGTTCTTATAGGTATTTTTAGACTTTTTCCTTTGAGTTTTTTTTTTGGTTGAATATGTAGTACTTACCTCCAAGTTAATTAGCGTAATTGGTTTCTTACTTAACCTAATTACTGTCTTGACATGGCTAGTTTAAGTTCCTCTTGTCTTTTATGATTTTTGTATTTATTTAATTAGTTTATCTATTATTGTTAATTTTTACCATATTCTATACATACAATATTTTGTATTGCATGACCTATTTGTATATTTTTATTTATACATATTCATTTGTATTTTTGTATTATATATGGGTCTATCGGAAATAACTTCTATATCAGGAAGGGCTAAGGTTGCATACTATTGAATCTTTTAATACCCTGCATTTTAGCAAAACTCTCATTGGAGGTTACTGTCGTTAGTATAAAGTCAAAATTCGTAACTTGTTATGAATATGGCAATAACATTTTCAACATATATATATATATATGATAGTTATACTAACAATTTTTGAATTTATTGGATAGAACATGCTTAAGCCTAAAATTTTCTTAAGAAATTATTTATATAAGTTCATGAAGTTCACTTGCATGTCGAATTTTCTTAAGGAATCATTTATATTAGTTCATGAAGTTCATTTACACAGATATATCATATGATTTTTGAGAAGTTGGTATTACTCTATTTCTTCTCATTATTTTACATTTCACTTATTCTACATTTTTCATGTCATTAATAATTGGTAATAAGTATTCTTGGAATATTGACTTTGACTATAAGATGTATACATGTGCTTAGAGTTTAAGTTGTAAGTATGCTTTTAGAATCTAAGATATGCTTTATATGTTTATTTTAAGTTCAACAATACATATCTTGTGATATTAGTTGATCATGCGGTTAAATTGGAAGAACACTTTAGTTTGATATGAAGTTATTAATTTCATTTTGAAACATGTGTTTATTTATATTTACAGATAAATGGAGGGAAGTTCAAGTGCTCATAATATTTCAACTATTTAAGAACAATTTGATGATCTAACTTAGACTCATACTAGATTGGTTCTTGGAATGAAGAATCATACCATTTTTTAATGCCACTTTGCTTCTGGTGTTTGGAAAAAGATTTAAAGATATTATCAATGGGGCCTTACTTGGAATTCATTCTCAAAAACTACTTAATGGATAATGGATCATTTTTCTATTCATAAGAACACTTTGGAGACTTATTTTATTACTTTGGAGACTTGTATCCATGGGAAATGGAATGAAAGAAATAATAGGAGATTCAAAAACAAATTTGCTATTGTGAAAGAGACCACGTCTGTGATCCTACAAACCATTAAGGAGACTTTTTTCATAACAAAAAAATCAATTGACTCCATGAAAGCTTAAGTTGCTAGCCTCTTGATTGATTGTATTTTTTGATATTTTGGTAGTGAGATTACTCAAATCTCCTTACTAGTGTATGGAATTTTTCTAATGGACTATTTGTAATCTTCTTTATTGTCCTTTTAATACATTCCTTTAATTTTTTTAAGAAAACATTTGAAATATGAGGGAATTAAAAGATTAAAAAAAAGTATTTAGCTAGGATCAAAGGCGACGTTAAGCCTTGTAAAAAAGTGAATCATAATGTAAAATGACAAATGAAAACTTTATTTGAAGAGTATCAATATGAGAAAGATAAAAGACAAAGATTGAATTATGAAATTGATAGTGTAAGTTCTTTTCTCCAATGGCCAGGATTATAAATGAGGATATTGAAAGTGGTTTTCAACCCAACAAGAAGGGAATGTTGCACTTTATGTGAGGAAAAAAAGAAGACATGTTTCTAACTTTTTTACACCTCAAACAATTCCTAGAGCTTAGCCTTCAATATATAGTGCCTTACAATTTAAAGAAGTGACTCTTAATGTGGACATAACAATAGCTAGATGGTGATATGATTTAAATATATCATTCAATATTATCTAGTCTTATTATTACCATCCGATAATGGATGTTACTGCCTGTTACTGTCTAAGATATAAAGCTCATTCAATTGTTGATTATAGAGATAAAATTCTAAGCAGCTTTATTTATAAAATAAACAATTATTTGGATAAGGGAAGAATGACTTAGGCAACTTATCGGTGTTCACTTATGTGTGATGGTTGGGCAAATAAAAAACAGGAGTCTATTATTAAAATTTTAGTTTATTCTACTAAGGGAACAATGCTTTTGAAGTTTATTGATGCATCTGGCCTTATTAAGAATGTTAATATTTTATTTTAGATATTTAATGAAGTTGTTAATGAAGTTGAGCTACAAAACATTGTTCAATTTCTTACTAACAATGATTCTACTTACAAAGCAACTATGAAAAGATTATAGAATAGGTATAATTCTTTTTATTGAACTCCTTGTGCTTCACATTCCATTAACATGATGTTGAAAAATATAAGAGATGACAGATACTTTCCTATCTTTGATGAAATTGTGAAAATATAATCGTGCATAAGTCCTATAATTGATGAGAAAGGATTTCACCAGCAGTAGGAATTTGTTTCGTCTTATTATTACAAAATTTGTGACTAATTTCTTACCATTTTAGTTTTTTATTCTCATGAAAAAGGAGTTAAGACAAATGTTTACAAGTGATAGGTGAGACGTATCTCAATATGTTAGGCCTAATATTGGAGTGGAGATTTTAAGAATTATACTTGAAGATCATGAATATTTGGTTGTAATGTTAACTTGTAATCATAGTTTGAAAGCCTTAAGTGAGAGTATTTCATCCAGTTGATAATGATGAAAAGACAACAATGAGATATTTTTTTGATATCACGGGGAGGACGAAGGAAGTAATCAAGGCTAATATGAAAATTAAGTTTTCTTTGTACGTGTCTTATCTTGCAATAATTAATGAGAGATATAAAAGACAACTTTACTCTCTATTATTTATAACTGGCGTATTTTTGAATCTTAATATCTATTTTAGACTAAGTTTTACGAAAAAAAGTTGAAGTTAATAGGAGAATGCTATTAACTATTACAATAATTATTGCTCGTGAGATGATGTAAAATCTCCTAAGCTCATAAATGGAGGTCTATAAGGATGCATCTGGCGATTTTGGAAAGCTCAATACTATTCTTCAAAGAGATAAACTTAATACAGATATATTTTTCCACTTTTGTTACTTTTTGGAAATTAATCATCAGTTTTTTTTGTTTATAAGATTACTTTTATTGCCTTATAATTGCTTGATGAGACTAACTCGGAAATGAGGTTTTAGATATGAAAAGATTTGTAATTCAAATTCTGAGTCAACATGTGAGTACAATAGGATGTGAAAGAAATTGAAGCACATTTGAATTTATTCATTCCATGAAAAGGAATAAATTAAAGCACAAAAAGATTGAATGTCTTAGTCTTTATTTGATACGATTTAAAGCTTTGAGAAAAGTATTTTATTATCATTATTAAGTTAAATATAATTTCGTTTAATTTCTTAATAATTTAGTTTTATTTATTTACTAGGACTCTTAATAGAACAATTAGTTATGTAGATCTAATTTACCTTAACCATATCAATCTTTTAGCATATTGGGTTTCTTAAGAACCTAGTTTAATAGATGAAAATGACTTGGAAGATAATCTTAGATGAGAAAATATTGACATGTTATTTGGTGCAATGACTTTATATGATAGTGGTGATAAGACTACTCCCAATAATGAGAATCTTCTACCAAATGAGAATTAAAGTTAATGCAATTTGAGTAAATACTCGATTGAATGAAGTTCCAATTTTTTTCATTTCTTTTCTTCTTTTAGTTTCACTTATATTTCATACATATGTTAAATTGTTTATATGTAATATAAATATAAAACTTTTAATTGTAAATGTTTTGTTCCAGCTTTCACTTCTAATTGGTTGTATTCTTTGGCATGAACTTTTATTATAATATTATAGAGTCATAGACCTTTATTATTCATTATGATTAATATTTTGATGTAATTGCTTTTCATTATATGATAAAATTATAACATTTTAAGTATTTTATATTATCCTTTGTCATACATTTGTATTTTAATTAAACAATCTTTTTTTATATTAGTTTTGAGTATTGTTCACATGTGAATAATATTAAAAGTGATATTAATAGAAATAAATAGATTGTTGTTATTTCAAATTTATATTATTATGAGTTTTAGAGACATAGTTGATAAAAATTACAAATTATATAACATAATATATTAGGAAACTATTTACAATTTTTAAAAAATTTAGGGAATATTTATAATTTTTAAATTTATTCAAAATAGTACCCAGTATTGACCAATGCTTGTATACTATCATGTCGGAACTAAATTCAGTATCAGTTTCGAGACAGTATTCATAACATTGCTTGAGATAAAATTATTGCATAATCATATTTAAAATAATGTAAGATTGTAGTCTTATTATTTTTTAAAAGTATTTTTTAACACAACATTTTATCTCTGGGTTAAATTCATGTTAGCGCTTTTTAGTTATTTGCGTTTGTCAGTAACGTTATTGTTAGAGATGGCCGGTGATGCTGTCAACTTGTACAAAGTACAGTGGAGTTATAAACATTGTGTGAACAGTGAACACAGAAAACTTGGCTCACTGAATTCTACTCCATTCTTCTTTAATTATTTAATTCATTGATGACAAAATGAAATAATGTGAAAATTATAAAAAGGTTTAGATTGGAGTTGAAATCCATTCAAATGTTCTTATATACTACTTAATTACTAGACCTGATTCACGCCTATGTTTCTATTGCTGTCTTCTTCAATTGATACAAGGTCTGTTTCATTAGAATCTAAGTGGGTCATTTTAATCTTCTCCTCGTGACGTGATTTGACAGCGGACAATTTATGTTTTCCAAATGCATGTTTAATCAATAAGAAAGACCAACAAAATGGATTGTCAGGAATTTTACATCGGACAAATCTCTTCCTTTTAAGTTAAGTTTTGGAAGTGAGTTAGATACTTTCTAACATGCATAGGCATCCAAGCTTTAAACAAATTCTTCTTCAACAGTTAATATATTTGAATAATTCAATCTAGTTCCGAACGATTAAAATTAGAAGAATGAATCAAGTTAAGAAGTGATAAATCCAATCCTTACCCAACCAATATTTGTCCTTGATATTCCTCGCCCGTATTTTGGAAGAAAAGAAATGTGTTTTTGTTATAGAACCCATACCATATGTACATCTTCGATCATGACGCCGTCCATGTAATCTTCGAAAGTGTGTGCAAAACTAGCTTCGACTATTCCTTCTCACAATGTTTAAAACGTAGGAATGGACTTGCAGTAATAACTTAAAAATGACCATAAATGATCTCTAGTAGTTATCCAAATGTGATTGTGAATCCAAAGTGATTCTGCAGAGGTCCTGAAACAGGGGTGAATTTGCTCCTAGGAGTGGGGTATAAAGGTGAAAGTAAGTTCATCAGCACCACACAACAACTATCCATTCAAGCTTCTTCCATATTCTTTTTTCTTCTTGTTGCTGTCTTTTAATGTTTGCTTTCGAAATTTGTTTCTCGAAATCAAAGCTCCAGAGAAAGCAACGGATCAAGAAACCCTAAACCCTACTAAAAATTGACCAGACCAAGAACACCTATGCAAAATTTTGGTGGACAATGTACAGTTACTCGCAAAGGGGGGTATAGTTTTGTCACCATGGAATCAACTCCAACTTACTTGTCATAAATGGACGACTCCATTGGAGCATCCACTGTTAAGTTACTTTCAGAAGTCATAAAAATGGTGGTTTTGCTTCATTGCAAGGCAATTGAATAAGTGTTGGTTGGCCAACTTGGACGAATAGCATCCATGGCATTAAATGGTTTAAAAGGCCAGCTCAGCGCAACTTGTATATTGATTGAGTGAATTGGTCAGGACTCCCTGACACTGCCACACTTGCATTTAGTCTTTACTCTTGAGAGGGAACTAATGAGGTGCACAAAATTGCAGATATGTAAGTTGTGTCACAATCAGAAAATCTCAAGGCCAGGGATTGGATTGGATTCGGTAGGAAGAGTATTCGTGGCTGTATGACTATGCTTTCGGTAATGTATATACACTACGAAATTTTATCGCCACATAGCCACTGCGGAAGGGAACGACAAAAGACATCGTCCCCCAATTGTGGCCCAATGGGCTACTTAAAAGACTTGGAAAGAGGAGGAGATCTGTAAATTCTTAGTCGGATATGAACGCAAAGACTCCGGTGTCCAATATAATGTTGAACTGGGGTTATTGATTCCTGATATGGATGAATAAAGAAAATGAGCCACTCATAAAAGGTATATCCAGGTAAAGCAGAACAGAAATCCACTCCTACTTGTGCAAGAACCAACATTAAAATCCAGTTGGCAAGTTCTACTATGCCAACCCGAGAACCAACTCTAAATTTGTAGCCTCGGTCAGTTTTTTATCATAGGACAAACTGAAATAGGTCACAAGGAGGGGCTGAGATCCAACGAACCCAAAACAGACATTTGAATCATGCAATCTTAGAAGAGGTATTACATCAACAAATGGTTATAGAGTTTACGACAAGTAGTTCCATGGAGCATTGACCGTCTTGAAGATGCCCGTTTGAGGATTGAAGATAGCTCCTTCATTGCGCAACCTGATGAGCAGAGATGTTGGTTCAAGCCTTTCATCGAGCACCTCCAGCACTGTTCACGCAAACTTCAACAAGATGAAAAATGTTGCAACTTCAGTTCCTAAATTTGTAATCTAAATGTATAATGTATCTTCAGATTTGTAACACTGATTCCTCACAAATTTGTGAATGTATGGTTAGAGATTTGATGTGTTTGAGAAATGGATGTAACTCTCCTTTTGAATCCGAAATTCAACTTCTGTATTTTGGAAACTATCTGTTTTGTATAAATGCTACTTTAGCTACTCACTCCTCAAGGCTAATTTTTCTTCTGAAATCAAAACAAAAATGACAATGCAAGCAAATCAGATGAACTGAATTTGGAACTTGTATATTAATAAAATTTTGTGGTTTTCACTCTCATTCTAATCCTAAACTAGCTTCAGGTTCTTTATTTTAGAAAACATAACTTCAACTAATGCTTCTTCTCAACTTCTGTTACTCAACTTCTGAAATTTTGCTATTGGAAATCAAAACATAACAAGAATACTGAAACTTGAACTGAAATTCTTGTATTGAAGGTTTTCTAGTTTTTTTTTCATACATCCGAAAAGAAGGAAAATGATGAGCCTTTTAAATTAGCTCTAAACCATTTTGATACAATTGTGAAACTAAAAATGAAAGATCAAGGCATAACTTGATGAGTAAAAATAGACTAGTACAAATATTTCTAGATTTGGTAAAACACAAAAGTAAACAATTTTGTCTTGAAACTGACATTGCTACATTGCTGGCTATAACTCTGAAACTTGCCCTCTGCTGGGAACATTTTCTGATGATAACAGAAAATGCTGAAGGTGTTGTATGATGATCTGGCCATATCTTCTTTAATTAACTCTAATCACATTCTTATAACTTGATCTTTGTTCAGTAACATTAATTAGCCATCTTGCTTCAATTTGTTCTGTTTCTTCTGTTTGCTTTTCCTTCCAAGCAACTGATTCGAATTCTCAACTTCTGCTGTGCACTCGAGGACCTTGCATCTGCATCTTTCATTTTCCATTCTCTTCTCTTCTTTGTGCTTCATTCATCTGATCTTGTACTTCATTGCTTCGATCCATGCATCTTTGAATTATGCCTAGGATCATCGTTTCCAATCTCCATTTGCTCCTGAACTCCTTTAGCTTTCCTTTCATCTTTCTTTTCTTCCTAACTTTCACTGACATTGCTAACTCTTCTACCATTTTCAAGACTTCAGGTTGCACAAGACAATTTAACTCAATAGCTCCTCCTTTGTCTTATGAAGCTTGCACACCAATCATCTTCTTAAGGGATTCAAACCTCCACCTTGGTAATGCTTTAGTGAACACATCTGCAAGTTGGATGTTCGATCGACAAAAAGCCATCTTGATTTCTTTTTCTTCAATCAATTCTCTAACATAATTATACTTCACTCTCGTATGCTTAGTTCTCATATGATCAGAAGGGTTTTTAGCCATTGCAATTGCTGCACTAGAATCACAATATATAGTCACACATTTCCCTTGCAACTCATCGACATCCATCAAAATTTTCTTCAACCATTGTGTTTGCTTAGCTGCCATATTAACAGCTACATATTTTACCTGTAACATCCCGTTTTCATACAAAGGGTTAGAACCCTAAAAATTTGGTACATGTGAGATCAATCAGATAAATTAGGAAAAACACATCTCATGCTCATGCATTACATAAGGTGCACATGCACATGAATAGTGAATATATCTGCACATGAAACTAATCGTACATGTATTCATGAATAATTTCGGGTATCATTGGATTGATTTGTGAATTTTTGAGAATTGTGGTTTGCTTCTATTGAAAAATTGATTTGGAGAGTGCAATTGTTGATTTAGAATTTTTGGAGAATTTTGGAAAAAAAATTCTAAAAAATTCGGGGTAATTTCTGGACTAGGAAAAATGCCAAGTGGCAAGACAATTGTGAAATGGTAGTAGAAATTACTGTCCAATGGCATTGAAAATTTTGATAAATGACCTTAGGATTTATTGACAAGTGGTATTGAAAATTAGGAGATAACTGGATTAGAAATTGAAGATAAATTGGACTAGTTATTGCAAGGGACCAAATGGAGCCATAAGAAAGTGACATGTGGCAAGTGACATGTGTCACTTGCCACACCACAAATTAGTCACGAAAGTTTGAAGGAAAGACCATAATTTTTGGTCTTTCACTCCTCCACTCAAGACATAGGCTCCATCTCTTCATTTTCTTCATTTCTTCTCCATTGTTCTTGTAGCACCCCACTCCCGCAGGACCCGAACCCGACATCGTGGGTGATATTCGAGTCCGTGCCTCACGAGGGTGGCATGCTAGAGCACTCGAATACAGTCAAAAACTCAGTATAAATTTTTTTTGAATACAATCATATGCGCGGATATCAGTGGACAATTTGGGCCCGCTTTCATTTGCAAACATTTCCAGTCATACAATACACTCAACAGTATTTAGAGTAGCCATTTAATGTACACAAACCATAACCAAATTGAGCCCAATTTTATCCATAAACATTTCAGTGAACACATTACCATCAATAGAATTTATAGCCCATTTGGGGCCCACTATTACTACAAAATACTATTTTCCAGAAATTGCGGAATATATAATGGTATAAAAGTAGGATGACACTAATGCAGACGTGAACTGATCCTGACCTCCATCTCTGACTTGCAGGCAGTAGGCATACTCTCGTTTGTTGAACGGGGTACTCTTCAAAGCCTGGAAAAATAATTGCAAATTTTGGGTGAGTTTTGTGAACTCAATGAGGAACCATCATCGATGGTTCACCCAATTCATGCAACACTCGAGCAATTTACACTTATATCACAATTTCACATTCAGAAGTACCACATGATTGCACTCAAGCAAATTACAGTTATTACACAATTGCACATTAAGAAGTACCATATAAGTCATAATTTCACATTCAGTACACTGAATCATTCTTATTATTTTACATTCAATACACTAGATCATTCATATTATGCATATGTAATGCACATGAGACTCACTTTTTCAATTGTTACTTTGTTGTGACCGAGTGCCTGAACTGTCC
>JANZLH020000427.1:7925117-7935741 GCA_026770325.2 Erythroxylum fimbriatum
CTTATTGCACACAGAGGAAAGTTAGGGGTCGGGATCAGTTCGCGTCTGCATTAGGATATGTCTTATTTCTGTATCGCATGTATTAATCAAATTTTGTACAGTGTATAATTGAATGTTTCAGTATGTAATAAGTGAAAAAGTATGGGAATCGTAGAAATGGGATTGTTTAAAAAGGTGAATATGGTTGTTTATATTGATTGCCAATTGGAAGTGATTGTATGTCTTTTGTGTTTTGAAATGGGCCCAAATGGCCTAGAGTGGACTGTTTTGTAATTGAAAAAGGGTTAAAAATGAAAAGGGGTCCAAATTGACTATTGAAATTGTATCGATGATACTGCTTTGAAAACAAGTTTTTATCGCGACTGTTAAATTTATATGGCTCACATTGGAAATGGATTTCCGCATTGTATGTTAGTGTGTTCAAAAAAAAATTTATATCGGTTTGTGAGTGATTGGATGTTCTAGCATGCTACCTTCGCGGGCACGGACTCGGATATCACCGTCGATGTCGGGTTCGGGTCTTGCTGAAGTGGGATGCTACACAAACAAAGGCTAAAGACAACAGCTTTAAACATGGATCCAACACGCTCAAAACATACAAAACGATCTGATTATGCAAGAGACATACTCAACTCCGCTGCGTATGCTGGCCATGCTGCCAAGAAGGTTTGAATCTGCGAACAAGAGGAAGACCCTCCTTCTCATTCGCCTATTCCACCTACCCTTCCAACTAGCTATTGTGCAGCAGTTACAAGACTCGACCCTGTCAATGGAGAAAGGGATTTAGGTTAGCCTGAAGAGGAGCCCATTGAAATCACCGACGGGGATATCACCCTGGTACAAGGAGCATTTGGAAGGGCATCAAATTATCCAGTAGATTTAGAGGCCAACTTGACAAATAATGGGCAAAGGTCGTTGTGGTCAAATTATCAGGCAGAAAGCTGAGTTTCCACTTGCTCAAAACCAGACTAAATTCAATGTAGAAACTCAATGGCCCTATGAAAATTGTGGATATTGATAATGATTTTTACCTGATTAACTTTGTAGAGGATTCAGATTATCTGCAGGCGCTCACCCAAGGCCCATGGGTGATATCTGGACATGTCTTGTCCGTACAACCATGGTCTCCAAACTTCCACCTTTCTTCTGGAAAAATATCGCACGTGGTCATTGGGTTCGATTTCCAGAACTCTCGATTGCTCGGTATCATACTTCCATCCTCAAAGCACCCGGGAACTTGATTGGTCGCACGGTCAAGATTGACGACAACAGACAACACTCCCAACGGGGAAAATTTGCGAGAGTCGCCGTCAACAGCGACTTAAGCTCCCCTCTTCGGTCAATCTTCGAACTAGAAGGTGAAATTATAAAAGGTTGCTTACAAGGGCTTGCCTCAAATCTGCTTCTCGTGCAGTTTGCAGAGATGGGGCTGACTAACGCATCTGACTCCCATCTAGACTCGTCGACCCTTGAAAGGAAGTCTACAGACCATGGACCCAAGTCCAACGCCGCACCCGTCGGCCGCCATCTCAAACAACGGCACAAGGAAGCGACAGGAGAGGCAGAGATAAGCACGAGGATTTGAGGGGCTCGAGTTGTACGATACTATCAGAACAGGCTTTTATGGAACCTACAAACGGTAATAATCTAACTGCTAAAGAGCATCATCAAGGGGAGACCTCGAATCCGCTGTTTAAAAATCAACTCCACCAGATAACTACAAATCAACTGAAGGTAAGGGACTTGGGACCAAACAGGACAATGTTTAAGGGATCGGTTAGGATTAGTACCCAGACTAAAACTACTAGCAAGACAGCCCACATCCAAACAAACCCTAGGGCCCACTCTGCTAACAACAAAACTATTTCGGCTCCAACGACGTTGTCCAAGACGTCTCAGCAAATGAATTCCCAACACATGGCCATTTCTATTCCATCCCATGCAGAATTAATCATCCAAGACCGGTCCCTTATGGAGGCCATGCAAGAGGACAAGGATTGTGGGGACATGGCAGAAGCGATGACCGACGTCTGCATGAATAGCACTTTGCCGCCATCGACAACTGAACACCTTTTACTGCCATCTCGACCTCCAGATACTGAAATGGATTCACTGCAAGAAAGGGAAACCGACGTTATACAAGACTCTCAGAGGGACGAGAGTCAACTTAATCCAAAGACCAACCCTTGTAGGGTTCCGGATGCCAACACAGTAAATACTCATGCTTAACAATGTTTACTCCGTATGTTGCTTATTATTTATGTCGATATTTATATGGAATTACCAGGGGGCTGGAGGTAAGATCTTCGAGCCGATTATGAAGAATTATATTCGGATCCATCACCTTAGTCTTCTTGTTTTGATCGAACCTAGAATAAGTGGACATCATACGCAGAAGGTGATTAAGAGCTTGGGTTTTGAGCACTTTTTCAAGGTGGAAGCTATAGCATTCTTAGGAGGTATCTGGTTACTTTGGAAAACTAATATAGGTGTCTGAATTCTACTATCCCATCAACAATTTGTCCATACTCATGTTGAATAGGGGCAAACTTCTCATTCACAGCCATATACGCTAGCCCTACGTATGCCTTACAACCTTTCCAATGGAATTCTTTGTGCAAAATTGCTCGGGTCACCGCTATACCTTGGATTATGGGTGGCGATTTCAATGCTAAACTAGACAGAAATGACAAACGTGGAGGTTCTAGACTATAACCTATAGTCAATTCTCAGTTTCGGGATTTTGTACACTGTCACCAACTGCATGATTTAGAATTGTCAGGGCCTAAATTTACTTGGCGAAGAGGGAAAATTCTTGCTACATTAGACAGAGTTTTCTGTTATAATGTCTGGCAATCCACATTCCCGAACACTACTATTACGCACCTGGCTTTTTTAAAATCAGACCATCGACCTCTTCTAGTTCGTCTTAACCAATATACACGCATACCTCCGACCCCTAGGCCTTTCAGATTTCAGGCAACTTGGTTGACACAAGACGGATTCGAACAAATTGTTGAGGATAATTGGATTCCTAATTTCTCGGATTTTAGTAGCGGGATTCGTACTTTTTCGGAACGAATATAGCATTGGAATTCAAATACTTTTGGCAACATCTTTCATTAAAAAAAGACTCATGGCACGGCTGAAAGGCATTCAACCATTATAGAAGAAAAAGACTCGACTTCGCTATGAGAGCTAGAGGAATACCTATGCTCTGAATTGGAACAGGTCCTTTATCAAGAAGAGTTGTATTGGCGCCAACACTCACAATGTCAATGGTTAAGCCAGGGAAACAGAAACATGAAGTATTATCAGGCTATCATATCTACCCGACGATGGAAAATAAGGATTGATTCACTAAAAGATGAGAATGGGTGTGTGGGCTCAGACACAGAAAGTATCAAACGGATAGCGAAGAATTTCCTAGCAAAACTTTACATGAAAGAAATTCATTCACCTTGGAACCTTCCTATCACCGGATGTTTTCTTTCACTCTCTCACAAGGCTATAACTAAATTGCAAACTCCAAGTAGCCATGAAGAAATCAAGGAAGCATTTTTTGATATGGCACCGAATAAGGCACCGGGATTTGTTGGTTTTATGACCTTATTCTACCAATCTTAATGGTACACCATCAAACCGTCACTGACTCTTTTTTCTCCAGAAAATATTTCGACATGAAGCTTGGGAGTCTGAATTGAATCGCACCATTATGATTCTTGTACCCAAGATTCCCACTCCCACGTCGATCACCCAATTTAGGTCTATAGCTTTATGTTTAGTGCTATACAAAGCTATTACTAAGATTATTGTCAACCAGCTCAAACCTCACCTAGATGCCCTCGTTGACCCAACTCAATGCAGCTTTTTACCAGAACAACTGATAACGAACAATATTATCATTGCCCAAGAAGTCATCCATACAATGAAAAGGAAGCAGGACAGAAAGGAATGCTTGCTATCATAGTGGATCTTGAGAAAGATTATGATAAGTTGTCTTGGGATTTTATCAAAGATACACTCATCGATATTGGGCTTCCAGACTCGTTGATAAATCAGATAATGAAGTGTCTTTCCTCGGTATCTATGTAAGTAAACTGGAATGGCGAACTCAGCGATGCATTCACTCCCACCAAAGGTATTCGGCAGAGAGATCCTTTATTGCCTTATCTTTTCGTCCTATGTATGGAAAGACTAGGCCACTTAATAAATACCTCAGTGTCCCAAGGCAAATGAAAGCCTATTAAATTAAGTAGAAGAGGGTCTCATATCTCTCACTTGTTCTTTGCAGACGATCTCATTCTTTTCTCGGAAGCTTCCATTGAATAGGTGTATGTAATTAAAGACACTTTTCATACTTTTTGTACAGCATCAGGCCAAAGGGTCAGTCAAAACAAATCTCGTTGCTTTTATTCCAATAATATACATCAAGCGATGGCACACTATTTAAGCAGCGAGCTGGGATTTAAGCAAACAAATGATTTAGGCCGTTATCTTGGAGTGCCTATTTTGCACGAGCGAGTTAATAAAAGAACCTACCAACATATTCTCGACAGGGTTCAACAACGTCTCTCGAGGAGGACAGCTAACCTATTGTCGCTCGCAGGACGAATCGCATTGATACAATTTGTTCCCGCAGTACTTCCCATTTATACTATGCAGACAGTCCGACTACCTCGACATCTTTGTTATGAATTAGAGAAATTAATACGTCAGTTTTTGTGGGGCTCAACTCAGGACAACAGAAGGATAAACTTGGTAAATTGGGACATAGTTTGTCAACCTAAAGAGATGGGGGGCCTTGGCATTTGGAAAATTCGAGAAACCAATGATGCCTTACTCGCAAAACTAGGGTGGTTAATGGTTTCTAAGCTGCAAACGTTTTGGGTACAAATCCTCTCTGCTAAGTATAATTTTGATGCTAACAATATTCCCTTTTCACTTGTTGCAACCGGGGTTTCTATGGTTTAGAAGAGTATCATAGCTACCTGGCACATGTTTTGCAGGGCATGAAATGGATGATCTGTGATGGAGTTAGGACTCGATTCTGGCTAGACTCCTGGGTTGGAAATTGGGGACCTCTTATTTTCCATGCAGTGGCTCCAATTCCACAAGCAACTATGGATCTCCGCATTCAACAATTTGTGGATTCGCAGGTAATTGGAAATGGGAAGCATTCCAAAATCTGCTTCCTTCTTCGATTTGCATGGCCATAGCAAGTATGTTACCGCCTAAGTCCTGCTTAGGACCTGATAAACTAATTTGGGGAATGTCGGACAATTGGCAATCTACTATTGCATCCGCCTATTCCATGAAAATGGATCATCACTACACTTCGACTGCTGGGTTTTGGAAGGCAATATGGCAATGGCAGGGCCCACAACGAATTCGATCATCCCTTTGGCTCCTCTCACAACATCGATTGCTTTCTAACCAACAATGGGTTCGAAAATAATTAACAATTGATGCTACATGCTACCATTGCCTATCAGAAGAATCATCATTACATGTAGTAAGTGACTGCCCCAAAGCTCGAGAATTGTGGAATATGCTCCCTCCAGAAGCAGTCTCCCCTTATTTTTTCACCATTACGACCCAAGAGTGGCTAATTAGGAATCTATAATCACACCAAATTGTACTTGGCTTGGATTGGTCAATTATCCTCAGTCTTGCTTGTTGGTTTTTATAGAATTGGCAAAATATGGCCTTCTTTGAAGAACACTTTTCTTGGCCGACTTCCCTAGTGCATCATGTTCTGGAGTATGTCCATCAGATTTGTAAGGCATCGGTCTGGCACAGTAGAGCCAAACTTGTCAATCGCCCTCGGTGCTAGCAACTTCTAGGCTGGCAAAAACCTCTTCAGGGTTGGGTTAGATTAAATACAGATGGAGCAAGCAAAAGATCGCTCTTGTCGACCATAGCAGGTGGCCTGATTCATGATAGTTCGGGTGGTTGGCTTGGAGGATTTGTGCATAATATTGGATGGTGCTCCTCTCTCTCTCTCTCTCTGTGCAGGACTCAACCTTGTCTAGAACCTGGGTCATCGTCGAATCGAATTAGAGGTAGATTCGCGTTCAGTGATTAATCTACTGTCATCCCCATCTCAACGAGAACAGTCACTCAATCCCCTAGTCCTAGGTATCAATGAATTGTTTACTTGTAATTAGGTAGTTATACCTCGACACATCTACTGGGAAGGCAATAGATGTGCGGCCTAGCTCGCTAACTATGCTGAGCATTTTGCGATAGGGATCACTACTTTTGATATTATAGCTATATGGTGCATCTCAATCTTTTTAGATGATATGTCGGGGGTTTGTCGCCCTAGACTCGTTATGTAATATGTCTCATGTTTTCTTTCTATTTATTAAAAAAAACTATATTACTACGTGTACCGATTGATACTAAAAAACATAGTTCGTTCCTTAATCCTTTTTGCCCTAAGTTTTATGACATGTCATGTCAAGTTGGCAAAAACGGTTCAATCCAACAACAATAACAATACTATAATACAAAAGTTCAAAATTACACAACATTATATATATATATATAATGCGAGATCATTATAAAATTTTAGTAATATAAAATTTTAATAAAATTTCATTAAAAATACATATTTAAATAATAAAGTAATAATAATTAAAAAATACATTTTAATGCGAGATCATTTACCTTTATTATAGTATGCTAAAGTTTTTTTATTAAGAGTCACATCTTCGGTAAGTTTCAATACCTCCCCTCCCCCCATCGGGTTACTCTTACGCCTTCCCTTTTTTTTTCTCTTATAATTTTTAAGTACAATTCTTTTGTATCTTTTCATTAAAGCGTCAGGATATCTAATCCCAACATATCTAAATCACTTAAGCCTTATTTCTCATAAATTTTCATTAATATTAATCATTTTTAATTTGATTCTCGTCGTTGTATTATTGACCTTATTTTTTCTAATAATTTTACATATTTAATAGAGCATCATCATCTCCACCACTATTAACTTATGATTACGTACATATTGATATGCCAACATTTCGTTCTATAGGGAAAAAAAAACAGTTTAATCCAATTCAATAAAATATGAAATTAATATATCAACTTGATTCGAGTTAAAAGTTCCCATCTAATTACTTATGTCAAAATAAGGTTATTTTATGAAAAATTTTAATACCCGACTTGTAACTTGTTTTTACCATGAAACCTTCCTGATGTGTTTCATACCTGTAGGATTCTTTTCTCTGTCACGTTGCTGACCTGTCATGTAAGCCCACTTTCTTCGTACCGAAGAAAGGGGATCAAGTCTCACAACACCATGAATATTTTCCTTTCATTTACAAATTACAATCTCCTTCTGCACATGTACAAATTTTAGTATCAAAGTTTCGTGTAAAAGAGGTTACAAATGATCTGCTGTGTCACAGACAGACGATACCTTATGATGTCCATCAATGGAGTTAAGAAGGAGTTTGGTATTTGGTAAGACAGCTGTTAGGATTGAAACCAGTAATTATCAAAATAAATACTAGGAATACGATATATATCCTTTATTTTTTAATTTTAAAATTTGTCTCCCACCAAATTATTTTAATGCCTAATGAATTAATCGAATCCATTAAAACAAAAAAATCTAAAATAATAAATCACACATGACAACTCACAAATGTCAAGAATAGAAAACATTGATACGCGTGTACTGTGCTCTCTTTAAATAATATGATATTTAAGGGCTTTTCATTTTTAATGTAAACAAGTACCAATATTATCCTATAGCTATAGCTGCGTTGCGTCGGTACTCAATTATTCAACTGCCTTCATAAAAACACCCATTAAAGTCCCTCACCAGCACACCCTCTCCTCTCTCGTTCTATATAAGTAGACAAGAAGCGATACGCTATCTCCATTCTCCAATCTGTTTTGAAATGGGCACTGAGCTTAAGTCTGACTCCATCTTCGAGCTCTTGAAGAGGTTCCTCGAGACCGATGAGGGTGCCGAGATCAAGAAGAAGATCAATCTTGTTTACCAGTTCAATATCGCCCCTAAGGTGCCGTGTCCTGGCTTTTGTTTTCCTTTTTTTTTTCTTTACCGGTTTTCGCTTGCTGGGTTTGGTTGAGATTATTGAGTTGTTGTTGTCGGTGGCGCAGAAAATCGGGGTCAATGAAGTGATTTATACTGTTGATCTTAAGAAAGGAGAGGTTAACAAAGGTTAGGAATTTCCAAGATTTGGTTTTTCTTTTCCTGTTGTGACTGTTGTTACGTAACTGCATTACAGAAATTACTTTGAATCTCTTATAGTTTGTCAGCTCATGTCTTCAATCCCAATTTGGACTTTACGGAGTTCTGAACCATGGGGATGAGAATTATATATAAAATCCGTACTTTTTATGTTTAATTCAATATTTTAGTGTTGATTATTTGAAGTTCTGGCGGGTTCACTGAAAGATTGCAAGGGATTCCATCATTTTCTTCTGTTTCAGTGTTTTTTCTGGCAGCTCTAAGACAGTAATTGGTTGTTCAATTGCTATGAACCCAGGGCCATATGAAGGAGGAAGGCCTGACGCTACCTTGTCTTTAAAGGATGATGATTTCTTCAAACTAGCTAATGGTCAGCTAAATCCTCAGATAGCATTCATGAGGTATGAATTTTGGCTGTTTGGTGTCAGTCCATTCTACTTCAACCTGTTTGTTAAATGATTTACTTATCATGGTTTGGATTTGCAGGGGTGCCTTGAAGATTAAGGGTAGCCTGACTGCTGCACAGAAGTTCACTCCTGATATTTTTCCAAAACCTGCAAAGCTGTGAGCTATTATGTTAGGTTGGGTCCGTTTTAACATGAAATTCTGGGATTGTAATAGGGAGGGGGTAGAGAATATTTGAAACCAGTCCAACGCCTGTTGTTGTTGATAGGTGCACCAAAGTTCTTTATGTTATTATATCATGCTAGTATGTTACGAGGTTTAAGGATGTCTTCATTTTCAAAATAATTCAAATTATGAAGATGAACGTTCATGGTTTCCTTTTAATCAAATTATATGCTCTGATTTCTTGAATTTCATTCTTTTTCTGTTTGGCTCCCACTTGACTGGACATCTGTTCGTACTTCCAACTCAGTGACTCGACGTGAAGTGGGATTTCAATGCTCTTGTACTTGCATTGCCCTGTTATTGTAGTTTTTGGCGGAAAATTGATACCTTATCATCACCCCACTGTATTTCCAGATTGCTATTTACCACCTAACTCTGCACTCGTGCGATTTGTAACATAACTGCTTGGGAATGGGAAGTTAATTAATCCACCAGATCAATATGTCGTACTTCTTGTTAGTTGACCAAGTTAATCTGGAGAGGCAACAGAACGTACTGTAACCTGTAGACAAAGCCTTCAATGTGGTAAAATTTGTGTTTACCGTGAAAAAGATGTAATATTTGTATATTTTGTATTGATTGATGAATGATTACATGTACCTGAAGACGTCAATTTATACAGGATTTTCTATTTGATTTTTTCAACAAAGAATTTGACAGCTCATACATATCCAATGACAAATTGTTGCAATAGAATTTGTTATAACAATTTCTGTCTTCTAGAATCTTTTGAACCATGATCTCCTGCGTGTGGATATATGACAGGCTTTGATGGACCTCTTTGTGCTAGACTCTCATTTTGTGTTGATGGGCTTGAATAGATATTAAGTGATGTGAGTTCATTTCTTTGCGCACCCAAGTCACTTTGTAAAACACTTCTTGTAACATCCCTACTCAAACTCAACCTATGACTCCGAACTAGATTGAGTTTGAAGATAAGATGGTTGAGGCGAACAACTATCATGGGTTTAGTCAATAGGTCGGCTATCTGATCAGTGGAACTCATATAATTTACTTCTGGGGTTTCATCTGAGATTTTATGTCTGATAAAGTGCACATCTACCTCGATGTGTTTAGTACGATGTGCTTTAAGGCTGTAAAGGCCATTCTGAAGCACTCCCCGAAGCAGAATTGTTCCTGAAACCTTGTTCTTAAAGAGACAACACTCATCAGAAAATTCAACTACAATTTTATTATCCTTTGTCAATTTAGAAATACTAAAAAAAATTCGTTATGGAAAGCTCATGCAGTATTTGTTTTAAAACTAGAGGTGTATGTGTGTTATCATGAAAGTTGATGAATGATGAACCAATATGAGCTATAGGTAAGGCATTACCATTTCCCACTGTTAGTTGCTTTTTGCCTTCATATTCTGAGCCAATGGACAAGTTCTGAATATCTGCTGTGACATGGTTTGTAGCACCACTATCTATAAACCATGTGGTGTTACTTGTAGGTTCTGAAGCAGTGTAGGACTGATTGTGAGCAAGAAAAGTATGAGGAGAGTTGTGTGTATACTGAGAGTTCCCCTGAAAATTAGGCTGTGAATGTTGAGATTTTCAGGTAGATTGTGTGCCTTGCCATGATTGATCGAAGCGCTTATAGCACTTTAGCGCATCATGACCTGGCTTCTGACATAATTGGCAAAAAATACGAGAGTTGCTAGACCATCTACCTCCTCTGCTACTGTAACATCCCACCCCCGACGGGAAGGGTAAAATAGTAATTTGGTCAGGAGTGAGAGTGATTAGGACTGATTTGGCA
>JANZLH020000427.1:7954670-7965403 GCA_026770325.2 Erythroxylum fimbriatum
ATTATAATTAAAGTTTGACTTTAGTTGTAATTTTAATAAAATCCAAGGATATGAAAAATAAGATTTTTCATATAAAATGAAAGATTAGAACATGAGGCTAGCACTTCTTACATTTTTCCTCTCAAAATCGTTTTGAGTTTTCTTCGAATATAGATCTGTGGATATCGTTAGAAGCCGGACGATTGAACGGATCGTGGAATTGACATTTTCGGAGAAGCAGGAAATCATATCGGAAATCAGAACAGGTTCATATAGCTTTGTTTATTTCTCGTTTTATGTTTTGAATTTATTTATGTTAAAGTTGATTATGTGAAAAATTTTAAATTCATTCCGTTGCGCCTAGATTCGATCTTGCGTAAATTTCCAACGGCTACACCGTATGATAATATTGCAAGACGTATCGTACTACTGGTACTTGACATAGATATATATAATATGGATTTACAAAAAAAATCTAAAAATAAATGGCGCCCTTCAGTTAACGAATGAATTATATATGAAGGAAGAGTTTCAGTTGCTATTCTCCTTGCCTGAAATTGCTTTCTGAGGAAAGCATAAAAGGACAACCAAGCACTGAGGCATCAGTGACCGAATTTCAACCCATATGTTGTCAAATATTGTAGGATAACGCATAGGTGGGGGCCAATGACCAAAAGAATGTTTCATCAAAGAGGGTCAAGTTCCATGTCAACCCCACCAGAGTAGGGATGACTAATTTGGTGGACGAGACATAAGCCCACTAGTCAAATTGTTTAATTTAACTTGGAAATGTATTATATTATCATCATTGCTGAAACCAAAGTCCTTTGTGGTTGAATTTGAGTGGTACAATTTTCAATACCATGTATTCAAACAAGTCAATGAAAAGAAAGAATGGTCTTGATTTGGTTCTGTATCAAAAAATATATAATTTCTAAAAGCATGGGTCTAAACTTGAGCTTAATGATGAAGTGATAGAGGAAGGTTGGTGAGGATAACAAGTATATAGACAAGTTAAGGATGGGAATGTTTTCACAATCAATTGTTAATTAGAACGAGAGCTATCACATCCTGAGAGCTGCTTAAATTAATCCTTTGGTTTTGTTGTTATCAATAAACAACTTTTTAAGCCGCTAGCAGATCTTACTAGAACAAGAAACTATAGATCAATTATCTATTTTAATGTTCTGATTGAATTTTTTTAATTCTTAATTTGAGTTTTACATCCATGCCCTTCATTGTCTTTCATGAGTAGTCAACTTTTAAAAGTTCGGGAAATTGTCTTTTGGCTATTATACAGATTTAGGGTCACGCATGATCACGAAGTGGAACCTTAGCTGGTATATTAGGGTGGTTAGAGCGGCAATATAGTAATATTTTTTTGGTTAGACTTATTTAACATTAAAAAAAAAAGGAAAGAGACAAAAGAAAGAAGAAGATGGCAATAATAATAACAGAAAGCATGTAAAGAGAAGAATATAATTTTCTTATCCCTGTCTCCTGCCTTGCCATAAATTGCCAGTTGTTAAGGTTTTACATATATAGTTCTTTCCTTAATTACGTATTTTATGGTTTCTCAGCATTAATGTTTCACTTTAGCCTCTTATAATAAAGGATTGCAAGCACCAAATCTCGCTTCATTGACTGTTTGCAACCAGTATTTTTCTGCTAGCTCTAAACTAATGATGAAAATTATGTTTTTCGTCATCGAATATGAAATAATCCCCGTTAGCGAAGTCAGACTGAAAGGTTGTCCTAATTTAAACAGTTGTTACATTATTAAATTTATTATTTAAAATTCCAAAAGTAAATCAAGTCGAATTTCATAAATTTTGAGATGGACCTATTCTTATATAGATTTTAGTGATGACATAGTTCAACTTGTATTTTAATTAGGGTTCTGTTTATCTTGGCCTTAAGTTTTATAAGTAATACGAGATCTTAATATTTTATCTCATGGATATTGATCCTTAGATTTCTTTAACACGTTAGTTTCTAAGTTCTTAATTAAAACACCTGTCACTTTTTGTTCGATTAACATGCCTATCGTTTTCAGTCATTATCATACCTCGCAAAATTTCTTCACCTCTGCAGAGTAAGGGAGGAGAAAAGAAATATCTATATACGGACTACAGTCATACAATACATGATTGTGTTTTTATGAACAACAACATGAATCGACTTAAATCTGAAACCCCAATTGGTTAAAATCCCTAGTCATAAGCTCTCAATTAGGACCATCCAATTTGCACTCTCAGATTTTCCCTTCCCTTAGTCAATCCCTCAAATTATGCCGGTTGAGTACCACTCTTGCATTTACACATCACACATGGTTTAGAATTTGTTGACTTATAGTATAGCAAAACCTACAAAGCTCACGCATTGGATGACTTCTACAACAATATATCAAACTGAAACAACATCAATTATCAAAGTCAAATTTTTTTAATTGTATTGTACGTACCTCTCAATTAAAGTAAGTACATTCATTTAGAGATATTTGTAGACGAAAGTAAACCAACCCATTATGACATACACGTGTATGATTTAACGTTAAAGGTTTGTAGTTGACTTGAAGAGGGCAAAAATTAACCGAAGGAAAAATATTGATGAGTATTGAGAGTCAACGAGAGGAGCGCGTGGTAGGATCGATTTGATAGAAACAAATACAAAGGAAGCACTTTCGTGTTTATAGATATAATATATCAAACTTTCTTTTCGCTGTAGCAGTGTGTGACACACACACACACCGTCAAATGGTACCCCACATGCTCTGCTTGTACTTCATTGAACTTGCGGGTATGGTTAATATACTTATTCATCCCGATCTATTCGGTGCTTTGTCCCCTGTCTATCACTTCTCTCTTTTACACATATGCACACACATGGAGGTCACTACCTCGTGTCCAGATCTGAGTAAGGTTGTCGAGCCTGTCAGCTTTCACACTAACTAGGCTGAGAGCATTATGACATCATCTTGATGAAACAATGATTGTGACATAAAATTCGGAATTTGGGAATTGGGGTCCGAACACTAATCTCCCAATTTGGTTGTCTTAATTAGTCGGCTTGTTCTGATATATATATATCTTAGTAGGCTTTTTCTGCTCTAATTTCTCATTTTATAGCTTAGATATATATATCTTGATGATTATATAACGTTAGTGGAATGTGAATATATTTAGTTTGACTGTTTACGATTGTTTTCGGATATCACATTGTTGATAATAGTTCAAATTCCGATATGTAACGAGAAATTGATTTTCTCTGCGTTATAAAGAATCTTGAAATCAATAATTTTCACATACCTGAATTCGACGAAGAAGACATGATACCTTATTTGCATAGAAAATAAATTTAGTTTCTCTCCCCCTCTCCCTTTCTTTTCTCTATACGCTATATTAGATGGATGTTTTAAGTTGTTCTAAAAAACGTATATAAGAGGGTATAGAGAGGACCAATTTTATGTGCGCTTTTCTTTTAATTTGATACGTCAATCAAGTATCAATATATCATTAATTAACATATGAGATTTTTCTATATCAATAATTTCACTAATAATATCATATTAAGTAGTTATATCTGAGTAGGAAGTTACTAGCCTCAATCCTTAAGTTTTAGGCCATTTGGAAAATTTTCTTATGGCAACTTCCAAGAGTCTCCCACTTGGTCTAAAATTGGATGAAACTGACGCATAAGTATGATGCATTTACAATTAAGCATCAAAACTCATCCTAAAAAATATTATAATTATCTAAATATGATAAAAAAAAACTAAATGTGGATATGGCGATTGTATATTTATTACATAGCATATTCCGTTTCATATACCACAAACACCAGTGTCTTACAATACTATACCTATAAATGACACATAAATTTCATCATGGTCCATAGTAACGTTTCTACTAAATTCAAATTATGGCATGTCATAATACAATTATGTGCACATTATAACTAGAAACAATAAATGGTGTGTATCCGAAATATATCAATGAGCTCAAAATGTCAACTTCATTAGATACATCACTCAAAAGGAAAACCAAGTCCCATTATTTGTGGATGTTCTTTAAATGTCTTTGATTGTAAACATTTAGTCAACGAATCTGCTATCATGAGATTTGTTCTAATATGTTCAATAGACACTATTTGTTTCTGAACCTCCTCCTTAACAACAAAATACTTTAGCTCCATATGCTTGGCACCTCTTGAGTATTTGTCATTTTTGGAGAAGAACACTACTATAGAATTATCACAATAAATTTTTAGCAATTTAGTAATGGTGTAGACAATCCCAAGTCTTGAAATAAAGTTCTGTAGTCTTAATGCATGTATTGTGGCTTTCAAAACATGCCATAAATTCTACTTCTATGGTGGGTGAGGCAATGACATATTGTTTATCACTTTTCCATAATATTGCTACTTCGACAAGAAAGAACAAATAACCATAAGTTGACTTTTTGTTGTCAATGCATCCAACAAAATTTGAATCTGAGTGTCCAATCGCTTCCAAACGATTAGATCTTTTATCCACGAGCATGAAATTCTTTGTTCCTTGAAGATATCTTAAAACTTTCTTTGCAGCTTTCCAATGTTCAATTCCAAGGTTACTTTGATACCTGCCTAGCATTCCAACTGCAAAACTAATATATGGTCTTGTATAAGTTTGCGCATACATTAGACTTCCTGCAATAGAAGCATAAGGAATTGATTCCATTTGCTTTTGCTCTATATCATTTTGCCAACATTATATAAGATTAAATTTATCTCCTTTTTGAACCGAAACAGTTATAGAAGAACATTTTTGCTTATTAAACCTCTCAAGAATTCTTTCAATATACGCTTTTTGAGACAATCATAACAGTCCTTATGATCTATCATGAAATATTTCAATTCCTATCACATAGGATGCCTCTCCCATATCTTTCATTTCAAAATTCTTTGAGAGATAATCTTTTTTCTCACGCATCATACCTAAATCATTAGTCGCAAGCAAGACATCATCAACATATAGGACTAAAAATAAAATTGTGCTCCCACTGATCTTTTGGTATATACAATGATCAACAATATTTTCTTTGAAACCGAAAGAGGTGATGGTATCATTAAACTTAATATACCATTGCCTAGAAGCCTATTTGAGTCCATATATTGATTTCTCAAGTTTACACAACATATGACCTTTTTCCTTCAATTGAAAATCCTTCGGTTAATCCATATAAACTTCCTCTTTAAGATTTCCATTCAAAAAGGCTATTTTTACATCCATTTGGTGTAACTCTAAATTAAAATGAGCTACTAGTGCCATAATAATACACAATGGGTCTTTCTTTGAGAGAGGTGAAAATGTCTCTTTATAATCAATGTTATCCTTTTGAGTATATCCTTTAGCAACAAGTCTAGCATTATATCGCTCAATATTGCCATTCGAGTCAAGTTTGGTCTTGAAAACCCATTTACACCTAACTCGTTTGGAACCTTATGACAATTCAACGATATCTTGAACTTTGTTATCATTCATGGATTTTATCTCTTCCTTCATGACATCAATCCACTTTTCTAACTCACCACATTCTATGGCTTGTGACAATGAATCCAGATCTTTATTAATGCCAATATCAAGATATGATTCTTATAAATAAACTTCATAGTCAATTGAAATAGCTGATTTCCTTGTTCTTTGAGATCTTCTCAAAGGTATTTCTTGTGACTCATTTGCTTCAGATCTATATGAGTTAGTTACTTTAAGGCATATTTCATCATTCAAATATTGTTCATTGTTGTCAATACGTTCTTCAACAATTGGAACAACAATGGACGAAGGAACACTTAGATAAAGGAAAATTTATCTTTACTTCCTTTATATCCACAGTTCGTTGTTCCTCACTCCCACTAACTTCACCATTTTTAATAAATTTTGCAATACTAGTTTCCATTATTCTTGGACTATGGTTTGGACAATAAAATATATACCCTTTATATTTCTAGATACGCAATAAAGTAACCACTAATAGTTTGAGAATCTAACTTTCTTTCATATGGATTATAAACTCTTGCTTCTGTTGGGCAACCCCAAACATGTAGGTGCCTTAAATTAGGTTTCCTATTTGTCCATAACTCAAAAGGAGTTTTGGGAACTACCTTACTAAGAAACCTATTCAACAGGTACATGGTTGTTTACAGCGTATACATCCACAAGAATTTAGGTTATGATGAGTTACTCATCATGCTCCTAACCATATCCATCAATGTTTTCTTACGCCTTTCTGCCATACCAATTTATTGATGTTTGAATGGCATAGTGTATTGTGCACATATGTCATGTCTTTCAAGAATTTTAGCAAGTGGACCTAGACATTGTCCTGTTTCATCATATTTTCCATACTATTCACAACCTCTATCAAAATTGCATTTCAACCTCATTAATGTATACTTCGAAAGCATTCATTGCTTGAGAATTTTCTTTAAGCAAATAGACATATCCATAATATGAAAAATCATCAATCATTATAACAAAATCATAAATTATCGACGAAAAATTACCAACGAAACATATACCGTAGCTAATTAGAGACAAAAAATCAATATCCGTTGGTAACACTATAGTGAAAAATGCCATTTTGCGACAAACAAAATTTCTGTAGGTAATGGTGGAGGGAAAATATCCTGGAAAATTTTTCGATGGAATATAGCGATGAAAAATTCATACTTGTCGGTAAATTAGGCAGGAACGCTTGCTGCAATAAACTAGCGTTAGGGATTTACCAACGAATCTATGTTTCATCGGTGAATTTCTGACGGTATAACTGCTCCGTCGATAAATTTACGCAAAAATGCTTGGTTTAGTAATCAAGCATTGGGGTTTACCGACAGTAATATATTCCGTCGGTGATGTTCCAACAGTCAGGGCACTCTGTCATTAGCTTCAGCTTAATCGTTTTAAATAAATCAAAAATGAAGTCATTTGGTTTAATACTAAACAAAGTCATTTTCATTTGGGCTTAAACCCATCCCGAGCCTTCCCCGCTCATTTTCTCCTATATGTTTTCTTCGTCGTTCATCATCGTCGCTTATCCTTTTCTCCTTGCCGTCGCTCACCCATTGCGTCTAATCATCATTGTCTTCCTTTAATCGTCGGTTGAGGTAACATTTTCTTCTTTGATTGTTTTTTACGACGTCGTTGAGTTTTGTTTGTTACTGCGTTTTGTGTACTGCTTTAATTGTCATTGTCTTCTTTTCTTTGTTTTGGTTATCTTCTTTGGTTGTCTGCTCACTCTAGCTCCATCATCTTCTTCCTTCACGTGCTTCAGTGACTTCTTCTGCGTGACGGTTGAGGTAAGTGAGTTTTGTTATTTACTAGGTTCTTGTGTACGTGGTTTAATTTGGGTATTTGTTTGTGGTTTGAACCTCCTAATTGAACTTGCTGCATTTTTTATGTAAATGGCCTGCAACAACCGAAACTTGTTTGTGGTATGAACTTCAGTTTATGGCTTTAAATTTAAGTTTTGTTAATCTAAATTTAGGTATTGTTAATCAAAATTTTACGTTATGTTAATCTAAATTATTAGCTTTAAATTTTAAGTATTGTTAATTTCTATCATTAATACATTTTCTTTTTGGTTGTGTTTGGTTGTTACATTTTCAAAGTTGGGTTTATTAATGAATTAATATAGGATGGGTTTGAATTATAGTTTCAAATATCTGAATTTTGTCAATGGGTTATTTCATTGATACTCTCTTAATTAATTAGGTTCTCTTTACTTTTCATGTTCTCACCCCATTTTTGGTTGGATTTTTTTTCCTATTTTTCTTTACGTATATTTGTTTTGTGATGGGATTGATAAATGAATGATTTTAGGAGTTTTGAAGAACTTTAATATAGGATATTGGTTGAGTTGTCTTGCAAATGACATTATGGATTGAGGACTATGGTTTTGCTTATGTATCAATATAGGAGTGGTTTGAATGTTAAACATATATACTATGATATTATTGCATTTTTAGAGGTTCATATGATCAATTAGTAACTTCATATATGAAGCATTTTAACATTTTTATACTTGCTAAATTGCCATTTGACATATACTTAATATTAGGTGTTGCATCACTCATTTATGCTAATATGAGAATATTTAGCATGATTATGAGTTAATTTGTTAAATTTTTAGGTTTTTAAATCATGATGAGATGATCTAAGTCTATAAACTACTATAAGAAAACACTTAACTAAAGTTACAATATGAAGATTATTTATTTCAAAGCTTTTGATTCTATCAATTAGAACTTCATTCTAGCCTTTAGGATTTCCTATCTAAATGTTTTTTTACAAAATGTGAGAAATTGAAGATGTACAACATATCATTTAAGGATGATCTTTTGTTTTGATGTATAGATAACCATAAAATGCCTTTTTGTGTGCTAGGTCTAATGGCATAGTCATTAATGAGTTTTTATGTTCTTTAATAGTCTAACTATTTATGTTTGGGTTATGTTTGAATCATTGATGAGTAGGTGTATGATTACATAAGCATTTATTGTATGTGGAATGAGTTTGACATTTTATGATTGAATTGAGACATAGTAAGCCCCTAGGATAGTATATAGGCTGAAAACTCGTGATGCAGCTCCCGTGAGACTTATCGGTGAAACAATGCCATGTATCATAGTTTTGAAATCAATTGTAGGTGATTAATTCGATCAATTAATACTTCAACTTTGATGTGATTAATGCAATCAATTGTAGGTGATTAATTCGATCAATTAATACTTCAACTTTGATGTGATTAATGCAAACTTAATATTAACATAAGAAATTAATAAGTTTTATAGACAAGACAATTATTTCCATTATAAACCCCTAGGACTGTATATAGGCTAAAAACCCGTGATGCAGCTCCCGTGATGCTTATCGGTGAAAAATTCCACGAGCCTAGGAGTCACAACAAGACCTTGTTTTCTTGATTCACAGGTGTAAACAATGCCACGTACTATAGTTTTGAAATCAATTATAGGTGATTAATTCAATTGGTTAATACTTAGGGATGTTATGTAAAGTTTAGATGTTCTGTAAACTTTGGGGAACAAGAAGGATACTAACTATGGAATCACTATTTCAAATTAACATTTTTGCAGAAATGAGTAATGTTGATATATCTTGGATGTATAGACAATTAACAACTGATGGTTTCATTAATCCTAAGTTTGTTGAGGCAGTTGAAGCTTTTATTCATTATACATGTGCTCAACCTGCATATATAGGTGGCCTAAGGACCAGATGTCCATATAAAAAGTGCAAACACATTCATTTTCTTCTTATTGATGAAGTGAATGGGCATTTGCTGAGAAAAGGGTTTGTCCCAAATTATTTTGAGTAGACATGACATAGAGAACCATTGATTTGTAGCACCTCAAGGGGTAATGAAGTACAATCATTAGTGAACTTAAATGAGTTTGAAGGGGGGATTAGATTTAGGGCAAATAATGTGGATGAAAATGAAAATCCTTACATGCAAATGGTTTATAATGCAGTCAATTATACTCAGGTGACCAAGAATTATGGCCAAATTATGAGACAATAACTAAATTGTCTTCAATTGCTCGAATATTGAACATAAAGTTTGAAGGGCATATTTTTTATCGTACTTTTGATAAAATTCTTGGATGGTATAATGAATCATTGCCTCTTGATCATACAATGGTTGATAGTTTTTACAATATGAAGAAACTTATTGGGGGTCTTGGTTTGCCTGTTAAAAAAATTGATTGTTGCAAATTAGGATTTATGTTGTATTGGGGAGATGATGTGGAATTACATGAGTGCAAATTTTGTGGTCAATCTAGGATTAAGCCTAGAAAGGGTTCTATGAAACAAAAATTAGTATCTTAGAAATAGATGTATTATTTCCCACTAACTCTGAGACTTCAAAGACTATATGCTTCTGATGTTACTGTATCTCATATGAGGTGGCATAATGAACATGAACATGAAGATGGAATAATGAGTCATCCATCGGATGCACTAGCTAGGAAACATTTCAATAACAGCCATTATGAGTTTGCAGCTGAAAGTCAAAATGTTATGATGAGATTGTCGATGGATGGATTCCAACCTTTTGTTCAATCCAACCAACAATATTTATCATGACCAATCATAATTACTCCTTGTAATTTTCCTCCATGTATGTGTATGAATAAGTCATATATGTTCTTAACAGTGATTGTGTCAGGGCCTACAGATCCAAAGAATAAAATTTACGTATCCTTAAAACCATTGATATCTGAATTGCAACATCTTTGGCAATATGGTGTAGAGACATATGATGTGTTTTTGAAGCAAAATTTTGTGTTAAGAGCAGCTTTGATGTAGACTATTAGTGATTTTTCAGCACATGCTATGCTGTCTGGATGGAGCACAACAGGAAAATTGGCTTTTTCTTATTACAACAATGATTTTGATGTGTTTTATCTTCCAAATGGGGGCAAATCATGTTAGTTTGACAACTACAAGAAATTTCTTACTCCAGATCATCCATTTAGATGCAATATACAAAAGCTCATTAAGAATAGGATGGTATAAACACTTTCTCCCCCTCACAAAGCTAGTGAAGAGATATTGCAAGAGATTGATGAATTAGGGTTATTGAAAGTTACAGAATTTGAAGCTGATGAAGTTAATACAAGCATTAGTAAAAACTTTGGTTGGAGAAAACGAAGTATCTTTTGGGATTTGCCATATTGGAAAACTAATTTGATAC
>JANZLH020000427.1:7993933-8004082 GCA_026770325.2 Erythroxylum fimbriatum
GCGGACATTTGATGGGTATAGTGGGCATCGAGATAAAATAGCTTTGATACCATATTAGAAAGGCCTAACTCACCCCCAAAAGCTAGCTCAAGAGGGGAATGTTTGCACACTATTATAAATTCTTGAATGGCCCTCTTGAGCTAGCTTTTTGGGGTGAGTTAGGCCTTTCTAACATGATATTAGAGCCAGTTTGTCTCGATGGTTTGGGGTGATACCCGATTATGTCCCTTTGCCTAATATGTCCATCAGATATTCAGTCCTGCTCTGGAATGAGGGGGGTGTGTATTCCACATTGGACAATTACGAGGGCATTCAAGAATTTATAATAGTGTGCAAACCTCCCCCTCTTAAGCGAGCTTTTGGGGGTGAGTTAGGCATTTCTAACATGGTATCAGAGCCAGTTTGTCTCGATAGTTTGGGACAGTACTCAATTATGTCCCTTTGCCCAATATGTCCATCAGATGTCCAGTCCTACTCTGTACTGAGGGGGTGTGTCAGGAATCTCACATCGAACAACTATAAGAACATTTAACAATTTATAATAGTATGCAAACCTCACCCTCTTGAGCTAGTTTTTAAGGATGAGTTAGGTACTTCTAAAATAAACTCATAAAAGTAGATAATTCTTAATAGATTTTTGGGACATTCAAAAGAAGAACAGAAGATTTCTGTTTTCCACCCATCTATTTGCATGTAATTTTTCCACTTCCAGTGTAAACAGAAATATTATAAAATGTAATTTAAGCTTTCATCGTCAACCAAAAAACAAACAAAGAAAGGTGTCTGTAGAGTCATAATTGAAAGCTATAGGAGTTCTGGTATAAAAATTTCATAAGACTGATGAGAATTTGGTTTGTTGGCTATCTATGTTAGAAAGACCTAACTCACCCTCAAAAGCTAGCTTAAGAGGATGGAGGTTTGCACACTATTATAAATTCTTGAATGTCCTCATAGTTGTCCGATGTGAGATTTTTGACACACCGACATCTGATAGCCATATTGGGCAAAGGGATATAACCGATTATCGCCCCAAACTATCGAGATAAACTGACTTTGACATCATGTTAGAAAGGCCTAACTCACCCCAAAGCTAGCTCAAGAGAGGGAGGTTTGGACATTATTATAAATTCTTAAATGCTCTTATACTTGTCCAATGTGAGATTCCTAACAATCCATTTACTTTTAACAGTTTTTTTTAAATTTATGTATTTCATACAACTGCAGAGGGAATGGAGTATAGTTATACTTCTAGATTACTAATTTAAGCTTATTTGGTCTCATCAAGACATCCATATTGATCCTACTAGCAATTATATTCTATACTCCCCTCAAATAAGACCAAAATAGGTATTAATGTGAATCAATTATTGCATGTAAGACTAGGTTTATTTTTTTAAATTATTGGCGATCTTGTAATTTTTTTAATATCGATTTGTTAATTGTTAACATTAATCAACATAATAATCAAGAATAATCCGTTCTTCCTTCCTTCTATGAGTAAGTGGAAGCTTACATGGCAAGAAGTGGTTGGGCATTGACTTATGGCTGTGTAATCTTTGCTTCCTCATCATCATTGTTGTTATTGAATGAATCCGACGGAAAAAAGATGCACAGCAGCCCACAAAGTAAAAAAGAAAAGAGAAAATAAATATATAAAAGGAGTCAAAAGACTCGCATAGAAAACAAATTTAAGAAAACTGTTAAAGAGAGAAGACAATTAAACCCAAAATTCATAAAGACCTTTCCTTTGTCTACGCAGGTGACCCTAGAAATGTCAACCGCACCAACAGCATTCCGGTTAGTTCTATTCTGTTGATGTTACGCTCACAAGAACCAAAACAGTCTCCAGTTTGGGTACTATAAATACCCCCTGAGTTGCAGCAAACTGTTTCCTATCATTTTTTGTTACCATACAACTAAAAGCAAAACCTCAAAACAAAGACCAAAGCAACATCGATAGTACGCAAGTGGAAGCACAAAGAAAGAAAAGTCCAAGATTTAATCAAAATAGCTGCTCATCTACAGCAATTTAACCCAAGAAACATGGCTGATGAATTCAACACAAGCACAAACTGGTGGGATTCCTCCAGAAACAGGTTTGATAGCGGGTCATCGTCTTCTTCTTCAGGGCTTAACACTTTAAGTAGCTTTCCTTGGCCAAGTGAAATAGTGGATGACAAGGGAAGGTCTTCCATGGAGTCTGTGTCAATATCAGATAGTTCTGCTGTTTATCATGATACCCAGAAGCTGCAACAAGGGCAGGATCATTCTTGTAGTGACTTGAATATGATGGGCTTAGGCCTCTCTTCACATGCCATGGAATGGAACCAAACTTTACTGTAAGTTGATACACTCTTTGATTTGAGAGTTTTGCTTCCTGTTATTTATTACTTTCTTCTTGTTTAAAGGTGTGTTCAAAATTCATGACCTGGTATTTAATTTTTTGTTCTTAATATCGTTTGATATCTTTCTGGCAGTCGAGGCGATAAAACTGGGAATAGTTTTCGTTCCATGTTCCAAGAGAACTTGAATTCGAACACGAATTATCAGCATGAACGTGGGATTGGATCATCTCATGTTCACTGGAGGGAGAGAGTGCTTAGTAGAGTAAGTGGAGATTCTTCCGTGAACGAGTTTAAGAATATAAGCCAAGATTTTTCCCTAGATCAACCTCATTTTAGTCCACCTGGTAGCTCCAGTGATAGTACGGTCACATGTCAGGGCTTGCAGTGTAGCTTTCAAATGGATTCATCAGCTATCTATGGCAATACTTCAACTGTGTTTCAAGGGCTATTAGGATCTGAAAATCAACCACGGCAGTCTTCGTCAGAGAACCGATCCATGAGCTATCAATATGGCGCAAATTATGGCATTAGCACCAATGAACTGCTGCCTTGGTCTAAAGTTCCTCAATTCTTGAGAAATTCTCCTCCCAAGCAACCTTCTCACAGCCATTTGCACTTCTCCAACAACGCACCCTTTTGGAATGCATCTGCCAGCCCCATGACTGATGTTCGACCGACTTTTTTCCCTTCATTGCAACCGCAATTTCCTGCACCAAAATTTGAAGAAAAACCAAAGGTATGCATTTCCGTATATTTATATATTTTCAACAGAAATATCACCAATCATATATATATGGAGTGGCACGACTCCTTACATGCACTTGATGCTTATGGCGTGATATTGTCACAAGCATACGGAAGAGTGAGTGGATAAATACATACATGAAAATTTCCTAGATCGATCGAACTAACAAGAAGTTTAGGGTGGGGCTATTGAGAATGAGACATTTTTGGTTCACTCATATTCCAGCAGAATATATCTGAAGTACGGGATTCGAGCACAGTACCGAAGAAAAGTGGTGGGAGTGAAGCAGCAACTAAAAGGCCTAGAAACGAAACTCCATCACCTATGCCACCCTTTAAGGTACAAGCAATTTTGGTCGAAAAATCGTTTTCGACAAGATAAGGGATACACACTAAGCTTTTTCCTTGGTGTCATTTGTAGAATTTATTTTTGGTTTTTGATGAACATATAGGTGAGGAAAGAGAAGATGGGGGACAGAATCACTGCACTCCAACAACTAGTTTCACCTTTTGGAAAGGTGAGAAAATATTTCTGAATTTTCTCTTATCTTCACTTTCAGAAGAAAATTGAAACGACCTTGATTCTTTGAAATTTATGATTCATTTTCCTCTTTTATCTTTTGATTACGGGTTTCTTCAGACTGATACAGCCTCAGTGCTTTCTGAAGCAATTGAATACATCAAGTTCCTCCACGGTCAAGTCACTGTAAGTTCCGTTAGAAACCTTGCGGAAATGGGGAATTAAAATAGTGCTAGGAAATCAATTTCGCTTGGTTAAACAATGTATGTTCCATAACGTGCTGTGAGGAATCATCCATTTTTGGCTCATATATTGTGTTTTAATATGTATATGTCAGCTCTTAAGCACCCCATACATGAAAAGTGGAGCTTCCATACACAACCAACAGGTACATATGCAACAGATTCTCCTTCCTAATCGCATAAATGTATGCATGTTTTCACTTAGTTAATGCCCATATCCAATTAATACATAGCAAAGTCTGTGGTCAAGGGTGAACTGTGAAGCATAGTCAGGTTAATTAAGACAAGTAAAGTTCTCGCTTGCTCTTTTTCTTTTTCCCCATTAAATTAACGTATATTTTTATCATGCTTTCTCTATATAGAGTTCTGAAAAGTCTAAAGACCCTGAAGGGCAAAAACATGATCTTCGGAGCCGAGGATTGTGTCTGGTGCCGGTTTCAAGCACTTTTCCAGTTGCTCAAGAGACGACGGGTGATTATTGGACCCCTACATTCGGAGGCACATTCAGATAGAAGGGAAAGGAAAATGGTCGGAATTCTGGCGGAAGAACTCATTCTGTTGTATGCTACTAGTACTTACACATATAATATTATCAGAAACCCTATCCAAGTTGGGAATGATCGATAAGATCAAAGAAAAAATGTAACATGAAGAACAGAAAACAGACAAGCGAAGCCCAGATAACAACTTATCCCTCGATATTGAAAGAAGCCACAGTGTAGAGAAATTGTGAAAGAGAAAGAAAAGGAAATGATCCTTCAAAATACATGCTTGCTAGTGTAGGGCCAGTAGCCACAGGCAAAATAATATTGGTTGGCCAACACATTGGGATCATTAGGTATAATATTGATCAATAATTGTAATAATTATGATAAGATTAATGTTGGGTCTATAGAATAAGAATAGATGCTGACTTTAGGAGGGGAATATGTTATATGAAAGATTTGTTTTAGATAACATTAATTTTTTTGTTGGTTCACGATTTAGTTTAATCAAGTAGAAGGAAGGATATAAAGGAGCTTTTATTGTTTCTTTCTGCTACTGTTATATTGTGCACAGAGCTGGCGCTATCTTTAGTTTTATATGAGAGGAAGAAGAAGGGAAAAGAAATAAAGAGAATAATTGAATTCCTGAATAGGGTAGGAGTGAGAGTGGGGGAATGTCATTTGATTGGAAATCTCTCACTTTTGATTTGTTTATGTGTTTGGAATATTGTGAGTGGAGGTCAGAAATTGGGCCACAGCAAGATTTTATAATTTTATAATATTATTTTTATGTCTATGTGTGCTTTTGTGCTTTTCATCCAATGGTCACATTGAGGAGCTTTCATTGGAAGACTCTCTGTCTCTATATTCCCATACGCTATCCTGTTTACCCTCCGAAACTCGGATTTGTGGGCACTTACGATTTGAAGGGATGGTAAAAAGAATGCCATTGGAGGTTTATTATAGGTTCCATACATCAGAGTGTAAATTAAAAATTGGAATTTCACTACTTTCAATATTCCAGATTCACTTTGAATAATTTTGAGGAATACATTAGTCCAACAAATCGAAAACTCAGGGGCAAAATGCTCAATATGTACTCTAATAATAACTAATGATTAGCAAGGGTTACCTGATTCCATCAACATGATCCAGATTGCATGCCTAAGTAATGGGGTCATGCGACTATCAATTTGAGTTTCAAACAACTTATGCTCTCAGCCTGTTCTTCTTCTTCTTCTTCCTTTTTTTTGTTTGTTTTTCTGACATTTAGAAGCATTTAATTAGTGTATGCTATGAATTTGTGTCGTTAATATAGGAATAATCACATCAAATGATTTCAATATTTTTTAGAACATGCATCTCCTTTTGAGTCCCGTTAGGTAGGTATTCGTGTAAAGCTGTAACCACTGACTTTGCAGCTTTAACACCTATAATTATGACAAATCCTAAGTAAAATAATACCAACTAAACTAGTTTTGTTGTATCAAGTGGAGAATGTTAGAGAATTTACAATGAAGAAATAAAGTGGCATGAATATCTCTTATTTGATACTCCACTTGACTAGTATGTATCGACTCTCCTACTTTAATTACCTGTAATAGCTTCAGCAAGTAAAAGTGTTTGCTTCTGTTATCTCCTACTTAGTCCTGAGTTTGGCATCCTAAAGTCGATAACTTTAGAAATTCTTTTCTTTCTTTCTTCAAAGTTGCATCAACTTTGCCAAGAAACAGAAATGCGTCAAATAGAAAGAATCTATATAGTCTTCCATGTGATTTAGGACACCAAGAATTTTACTTGCCAATAGGCATTTGTCTTTTATTTGAACTTCTTCCACTCTTCAATGAACTTTCTATCTACTGTCCTACAAGCTGAGTTTCAATATCATTGTTGGAAAGTAACATTATTTTGGAGAGTAATTCCCGTGTTGGTCTTAATTCTTTATAATTTTGCGTGGAATTTATTTTTTTCGTAGGCAAATAATACAACTGCAAAGCCCTGTGTACTGACTGCATGTGCTTTGCACATGCATTTCTTTGTGCAGGGAAGAAGCAGAGTAATACTTCCTACTCAAATAGTTAGGAGTACGTTTCCACACGAAAAAGATACCAATGATTTTAACCTTTCCAAGATAGAAGTTAAATTAACAAAGGATACAAAAACAAGGATTGTAGCAGCAGCTTCTTTTATTGAAGCAATACATTAACATTAAAAGCATAGCTTCTTATAGATTGTAAAACACAGAAAGTAAGGCTAAGAATGCTGATACCGGCAGTTCAATGATACTGAGGTAATTCTAATAATTTGAGGTTAAGAGTTCCATTTCTCCTTAATTTATTGATTATCTAAAGTTGTAGTGCAAAGTATGATGAAGCAAATCTTTACGTATTTAACTCTTCACTCAAATGGGCAAATATAACATTGCCTGCTAATAATTTACCAAAAAACAAAAAACATTGCCTGCTAATGCAAATGCATCATCACTGGGATCAGCGTTAAGTATTTTTAATTGGATTTAATCACTTACCTAAGCTTTTCGTCACCCAAAATGCTGCCACACTATGACCATTAAATAAAATTTATTCTAGACTCCATCTAATTAACTTTCTCCTGATTGGGAACTTAGAAAAGTAAGGAAAGGAAATTTGAAACTATTATACGATTGGAATGATTGCTATAGACCCTAAAATTTGAACCGAATATCTAGTTTTTTAAGCAGGCTAATGGGGCAATAAAACTCCAGCTATGCTGCTTTAGATTATATTCTAACATTAACGGGAATCCATTTATGTAAGCACGTACATAAGCAAAGAACATTATATGAACTAATATGTTACATCATTCCATCAAAGTACCTTTGCCCTCAAATTGAACAAATTGACCGGATATATTGTCTATAATAGCATATTTAACTTAGACTTATAAATTTTTTTACCTCTTTTTTAATAAGAGATTTGATACTACCTCGATCTCCTGTGAGATGTCATAACCTCTTTTTCCCAGACACCAATGTCTTCATCAAGGTTCCTTATTAATTCCTAAATCTATATCTAAAATCTTTCTTCTTTTTTGACATGGAACTAATTTGTTGTGTATGACTTATATACACACATGTAATTTTGAAGTGTTTATGAAAGAATGTGAGAGTTTTTTAGAAAATTGAGTAAACACGGCCTGACACATAATCTCTGAAATACTGAGTTGAAAATACATGTTGAAATATGATCATGTTGGTGTGATCAAGAATTTTCTAAGGAGGACACGACTTAAGACACGAGCATATCAGAGGCTATGTCTATATTCTAGAAAGATATAATGAGTTATACAACTTGAGATACATAATTCTTGGTTGTGTTTATAATGAATAACCTTATGCAAAAATATATTTTTAATGGATTTCAAAGTCTAGAAGGATTTTAGGACATATTATAGTCAAGTTTAAGTTAAGGTGGATTTAGTAAATGTACAAGTCTTATAGAATTGTAATAGTTAGAGTTTACAAATAACTATAGTTATGTCTATATCTATCTATATATCTATCTATCTATCTACTATCTATCTATTTGTTTGTCTGTTTGTCTGTCTGTCTATATCTACACACACGCGCGCGCGCGCACACACACACATCTTACCTTTCTCAAGTGAGTTATTGAATCAATAGTAAAATCATAGCTTTTGGCTTTTAAGGATGTGTGCACATCAAATATATTAAACCTCATTAAAATTTTTCTTGGGTAATTATTATTTATTTCATAATACTTTATTTCTACAATTAATTATTTCCCAAAAAGTGGTATCACAACATAGTTGAGACAATAATGATAGTGGTTGCAAAATTTGAAGTGGAGAAGTTCAATGGAAATAAAAATTTTAGGTTATAGCAACACAGAGCAAATGAATTTTTTGCATAGTAATGCATGTTAAAGGGGTGAGTTGCCCAAAACATATGGAAGCACTTGACTAGGAAGGGTTACAGGGATAAGCAACTGGACCCATATGACTATATTTAAAAGATAGGGTCATGTACCATATCATAGAGATTGCATCCTTCGTAGAGATATTGAAGAAGATAGTCAATACGTGTCGAAGTCTCTCACAAAGAGAACATACATATTGAAAATAAAGGAGGAAGAAAAGATGGAACAACATATTAATGTGTTTAATTGAATAATTAGTGACCTTTTATGACTCAAAAGTGACCATTGTAGATGAATATAAAGTGATGATTTCCCTTCACTCATTACCTCTATCTTATGAACACTTGTGACCACACTCATATTGGGTAAAAAGATAGATGGTATGAAGGACATCACCATTACGTTATTGAAATATAGCCAATATAGAATAAATACTAGTGAAGCCTCTCAAGTTGAAGGGCTATATTTGAGAGAAAATTAGGATTGTGGAAGAAAGTAAGAAAAATATTGCTCATCTAAGTGTATCTTTTAGATCTAAATCTAAAGGTAAAACAATAGAAATGTATCAATTATAAAGATATGATAAAGATATGCTCTATGTTTCAATTAGTCAATTTTAGCACTCATAGATTTTAGATACAAGATGCTTACATTATATGACACAAAATAAGGATGCTTGATAAAGGGCCAATATCTAAATGAGGAATGATAAAGTTTATGAATTTTTTACAATAGGACAGGTCAAGATTATGATGCTTGATGGTGTTATTAGAATGACTATGATGAAAGGGCCAATACTGGAAAAGAAATATAATAAGCATAATTTTAAGTAGAGAAGTTACAACAGTAAAGTTAAAGGAAGATAGTACTATATTACATCATATACGACTAGGTTATCTCGATGAGCAAAGGATGACAAAACTTCATAAGAGGAACATATTGAAGGATGTAGACTTTTGTAAGTTTTATATGCCTAGTAAAATTTTAAGTTGACCTTTAAAGATGTAGTGTTTAGAAAGCGGCATCTATTAAAACAATCATATAAAACGAACATGTCAGGATCAATAGTGAGCAATATTGATTTAAAGGTGGTACATATTAAATAATTGACTAATTTAAACATAGAGCATACCTTTATCATTGAAAGTCAAGAGAAAGGTAGATGAATGGGTGCTATAATAAAGGATATTAAGTTTCATCAGATTAGAGAATTGATTGCTAGTATTTAAATTTTGTTGTAAAAGATTCATATTTTGGAAAATGCAACTGACATGCTGATAAAGTTGGTTACTAAAGAGAAGTTCAAGCATTATTTGAAATTGATTAACGTCTCAGATGTTAGATATAAACACACCCAACCTATTTAAAGTATATTTGTCAATGTGGAGATTATTGTGTATGGCTTATATATATAAATATGCAATAGTAGAGGCATCAAGAAGGTGATTATCTTATATGGCTCATATATACAGGTGCAATTTTAGAGTGTTTATAAAAGAATGTTTGCACACGACTAAATTTTAGTTTGTATTTTTCATTAGAATGTCAAGGTGAAGACATAGGCTAAAACATAGTTAGAATATGGGCACATTGGTCTGGTAGAGGATTTTTCAAGGAGGGCAAAGCTTAGAACATATACATGTCAGAGTTTATGTCTAGGTTTTAAAAAGAAACAATAAGCTAAATATCCTGGGATATAGGCATCTTAGATGTTGTTTTTATGTGTACAGAGAAATAATAAGACATATAATTTAAGACACACTAGTATCTTAAGTTGTGTTCATAATAGCACTACAACTGCAAATTTGGTGGATTTCAAACTTTATAAGGATTCTATGACCTATCAGAATCATTTACAAATTAAATTAGGTTTGTTTAAGGGGTAAGTTATATAAA
>JANZLH020000427.1:8031623-8055118 GCA_026770325.2 Erythroxylum fimbriatum
GGAACCATGATGACTTCAGGTCAAAGGACTAAAGTCAAACCATATTGAGAATCACTAATGACATGAAACCATGTAGTGTTCTCTCTCTGTTGGTCGGTCCAATATATGTTCTCTAACATATATCTATGTTTCTAATTTGATAACTCATATCCATGATCAGAAAAACGTGATCATCAATGAGAACACATACTAACCTTAATTCATTATTGTTCCACCAATAACGATCGACCAGGGACAGTTTAGAATAGCATTATAATACTTATGGTTTTACTATCAAGTCACATACTTGATGACATAAGCCTAATACTATTCATGGAACCTAAATCACATTACATGAACGATATACATGCATATATAAAAGAATACCTCATAATATATTATTCATAAGTCATAATGTTAGTACAAAAAGTCATATATGTCCATTGGCCTAGGGCACACTACTAACAAATGGTATCATCATTATAAATATATGTAACGATGATCTATATGATGTTTATCCTTTAAAAATTATTATTATTGTAACCATCAAGCTGAAGATGTATTATAGTATAATTCGTACTCTTTACGAGGTATGATATATGGAGGGTTAAAGAATAATTTCTTGTCTCTAGGATGGCTAGATGACTTTAGGTGCAAAATCAAAATTATCAACTAGAATTTAAATATAATTAGAGCTACACTTGTAAAGAGGGAGAAGTTAGCTGCATACTTGTACAAAATGAAAAGAGGGACATTGCTAAAAGTAGAAGCATTAGTCACTTCCAGTAGTCCAAGTGAAAGATGTTTTATGTTATGACATCAAAAACTTAGACATATTACTACACAGGAATGAATATTCTTGTTGAGAAAATGCTAGCATTGCATTACAAGTAAGTAATATTATGTAAGAAAAAAATATCACCTTAATTTTAAGAAGTAATGTTGTTTTTAAATTGGGTTTACTCTAATGTGTGATAATCATTAATTCCATCATCACGAGGAGCAAAGTACTTTGTCTATTTCATTAATGAATATTAGAGGAGGTGTTGGATGTACTCTACTAAGAGGAAAATAGATGTGTTTTTTTTTCTCAAATTACATGTTTGAGCTTGATTATGATAAAAATATGAAGTGTCTGTGGATGAATAATGAAAGACAATATACTGGCAATGAATTTCATGTATTATGTAAGCAAAAAGGCATCAACATATATTTTATCATTGTATATACTCCCAAAAAATGGAACAAAAAATAAGGCCTTTTGCACAAAATTAGTCAATCTCGTATATTATATAATGAATTGAGTTCTATAAATTATAATAAAGTTAAAGATATCGATGAAGATGTGGATTAAGAAGCCAAAGAATTATTCCAACATATATATAATTGAAAGTCTTATGCACATTATGTATAATATCAAAAAATTTGTAAATTTAAAAAATTCTTAGGATATGCCAACAAAGTGAAGAGATATCTATTATGAGATCCGAATGTTCCCATACTTATTGTTAGCATGGACGTCACCTTTGTAGAAGATAAATTGTATAGAGAAGAATAATATAATAGTATTTCACACAAAAAAAAAACGTTTAGAGACTGTAACATAGGTGAAAAGAATTTTTAACAAAGGGCTTCTTATAAAGTAGCACTAAAGTAAGAAGTTTAATAACGAGCTAAGTTTGAAACCTTAAAAGTTTTTCAATTAAATCACATAATAAACCACCCAAATATAATGGAGGAAAATATAACATACTACTTTTTACTAGAGGATAAAGGGACATTAACTCTCTAAGAAGTGCTTAATAATCTATATGTTTCTTAATGGATGGCAACAATGTAGGGAGAAATTAAAGCTTTATAAAAAAAAAACTTGGAAACATATACTATTACCTTAAAAAAAGGAAGCCAATTGTTAATAAATAGATCTTAAAGATCAAAATGAAATGGTAATGATTAATTGGAGCAATATCATGCAAGATTGGTGGTAAAGGAATACATTCAAAAACAAGGAATTGACTTTAACAAAATATTTTTTTCATAGGGTTTAACTTACTACAATTAGAATAGTATTAGCAATGTCTGAAGTGTTTAACTTACATTTGGAATAGTTACATGTGAAAAATATTTTTCTTTATGGAGAACTTGAAGAATAAATTTATACTTTCCAACTAGAAGGGTTTAAAGAAAAAGGAAAAAAGAAAACTTAATTTGTAAGTTGAAAAATCTTTCTATGGTCTTAAACAAACGTTAAGGTGATAGTATAAAAGATTTGATTCCTTCATCGTAAGCTTTGATATAACAAACTTAATGCAGACCCTTGTATATATTTTAAAAGATCTGATGATAATGATTTCTTTATCTTTTTATTGTATGTAGATGACATATGTTTTAGGCCATAACAAAGATTATATTCAGGTATTAAAAGATAGTTGGCTAATGAATTTGAAATGCAGGACCTGATAGCAATAAATAAGATTCTAACGATGCAAATTCATTAATATAAAATGAGGCCAAGTTGACTTTCTAAAAAAACTACTTAAAGAAGATTTTGCGACACTTAAGTCAATATCTACCCTCTTTATGTTAATTTCAATTCATCCTCTATTAGGATTGGTAAAAGTGAAAATGAGAAAGTGCAGATGTCTTAAGTACTATTCTACAATGAAGAATTTATTGCTTACTATAATTTGTACAAGACTAGATGTTACACATACAGTGAGATTTATCAATCACTATATGATAAATTCTAGTAGAGTATTAGAATACTATGAAGAAGATTTTAAGATACATTAAGTGGACCTCTAATGTTGCATTATAATATCAAGGATTAGGCCTTATTATCAAATTATATGTTGACTTGGATTATACAAGTGGCTTTAACAAATGAAAATTCATTACATATTATGTGTTTATACTTAATAGAGAGGTTATAAGTTAGATCTTAAAGCTACTATCAATTGTGGTTACATAAACAAAAAAGTAGTTGTTGCAAAATCCAATAAAGTTAAAACTAGCGTTAGAAGAATTTGAACATAAAAAATAAAAGGTTTTTTTTGTTTTATAGAGTGTCTAGCATCTAGAATCTAACCTTTCTTTTAAAAACTAAGCATATATAAGTTCAGTTCATTAGAAAGTATATAAGAAGGAACTATGGATATATAAAAAGTTTATAGAGAATATAATATATTTTATCACAAAAATAGTTAATAGTGACAAGATTGTTTTTTTGGTAAATTAGAAAAAAAAAATTAAAAATCAAAAGATATATACAAGAAGGTTCACTGACAATGCCGCACAAGGCTCGACCAGCGAGGTCACAGGGCAAACCAAAATAAAATAAGGGACGCCGCAGCATAGGAAGTAGTAACCCAAAACCCAATCTTTAGCAACAATAAGAAACCCAAGAAACAGAGCCTAAGAATAACCAGCATACAAGAACCAAGGAGAAAAGACCTAGCTAAGACAACCCAACCAGTAGCTAGCAGGCCAAGGAGAGACTAACATAAAGAGACTGCATATCCATAGCCCCGAAATGGCCAAGATTAGGACTGCCACTAATGATAACCGGAACTGCTCCTCCAAGCATGACCAATCCGAAGAATCCTCGAAAGCAGTATGCATGTGACCTGTAAAAGAAAGAGAGAAATAAAATAAAATAAAATAACCTCCTCTCGGTGTTTAGGCTTAGAAGTTCCCTAACGTGGGAGATAACTCCAGAGAGCACACGCTCCTCAGCCAAGGCTTCATTCTTGAAGGTTCTGGCATTGCGTTCAGTCCAAAGGTGGTAGACAGTTGTGGAGAGCAGAAGAGGGAAGAGAGTGGTGACAGAAGTTCTAGAACTGGGAACAATTAAGAACCAAGAAAGAATAGTTGAAAGGGTAGGGTGATTGAAGATGGGCAAGTTGAAATGGGAAAGGTTGTGGTCCCAGATAGCTTTGGAAAAAGGGCATTCAAAAAATAAGTGGTCTATGGATTCATTTGCTGAAAGACTCAAAGAACAATGGTTAGGAGTGTAGAGGAAAGTTAGCTTATCACGGGTAGGGAGCTTCTGTAGGAAGGCAAACCATAAGGTAAAGGAGCAACAAGGTTTACTGTATTTCGACCAGACCAGTTTGTACCAAGGAACGACCGGTAAAGGAGTACGCAAGAACCGATAAGCTGACACATTGGTATAACACTTGGAAGGGCTAGCTAACCATTCCAGACAATCAGGTAAGGAACTTTTAGGGTAATAAGAAGGAGGAAACAGACGCCGAAGAAAGTCTAGGGATACCGCACTCCAGCTCTAGGTACCATTACATATTACTTCTGAGACACGTGCTGTGAGAGGGAGCTCCGATCCATTAATCTCCCTCGGAGTAGATAAGGACTGCAGAATACCACTAGGGTGCCAAGGGTCCTGCCAGAAAATAGTAGACATACCATCTCCAATCCTAAATCGAAATTGAGAGCACAACTTTTCCCGGACTGTTAAAATCTTTCTCCAGCTCCAAGAACTATTATAGGAAGGCTTAGCTCTCCAAAAATTTTTCCTACGCAAAATTATTGTATGTACCCACTTCACCCAAAGAGCTTCCTTATATGCAAAACCTAACAGAACTTGATTCCAAGTGGTCAAATGTTTAACACCTAGGCCTCCTTTTTTAGGACGACAGATATCAGTCCACTTTACCCTAGCCTGAGAATGAGAAACTACCTTACCTGCCCACAAAAAGTTTATAAGCTTGGCCTCAGTGTCCTTAACTATAGAAGAGGGGAGAATAAGATGAGAGGACCAGTAGACATGGAAGGAAGAGAGAACTGAGATAACTAATTGAAGTCTACCCGCGTAAGAAAGACTCTTATGAGTCCAACGATTGATCCTGTTTTCTATTCTGTCAATAAGAGAAGCACAATCCCTCCGCGAAAGACGACCTGTAATGAGAGGAACTCCAAGATACCTAAAGGGGAGGGAACCTTGCTGAAGACTCGACACTAGGTGCATCCTACAGCTCAAATGACTAACATCCGGGGATAAGTATAACTGACTTTTGGAAGTATTCATTTCCATTCCAGAATACATAAAGAAGGTGTCCAAGGAATCAAGCAAAAGTTGAGCAGAGATCAAATCCCCATAACTAAACATTAAAAGATCATCCGCAAAAAGAAGATGGTTGAGCTTAAGGCTCTGACACCACCAATGAAATTGGAACTGAGGAGAGTTATCTGTATTCATTCTTAAATTCCTAGAGAACACTTCCATACAGATAACGAAAAGGAAAGGCGATATAGGATCACCCTGACGTAATCCAGATTGACCTTTAAAGAATTGAGTAGGAGAACCATTAGCCAGAATGGAATAGGAGGGAGTAGTGATACATTCTCTAACCCAACCAATGAACCTCCTCGGAAATCCTACAGCTTCTAGGGTGTAAATCAGAAACTCCCAATGAATAGAGTCATAAGCCTTTTGAAGGTCCACTTTGAAAGCACAATGCTTGTGAGAATTTGAAAGGTGATAGTACTTGAAGATTTCTTGAGCTAAAAGAATATTATCCCCTATACGCCGATTCTTAATAAAAGCACTCTGATTAGGGCTAACTATAAGAGGAAGGATGGGACTGAGCCTATTTGCCAAAATTTTAGCAATAACCTTATAAAGCATATTACAACAGGAAATAGGTCTAAAGTCCTGGACAGTAGAAGGATGCCTATTTTTGGGAATAAGGGAAATGAAAGTAGAATTTAGCTCTTTAAAGAGTTTGCCATGATTGAAATTTTTTTGAATAGCTGTAGTTACTTCATCCCTGATAATATGCTAGGCCTTTCTATAGAAGTTCCCATTGAAGCCATCAGGACCAGGAGCTTTATTAGAATTGAGGGAATGGAAAGCCTCTCGGATCTCTAGAGGAGAAACTTCGGCAATAAGAGCTTGAGCAGGAGCATCCGCTAGGGGATGAGGAAAGAGAGGAGATACAAACTCGTTGGAGGAGTGGAGATTTTTCTTAGAACCTATAGAGCCTTTGAAATAAGCAAAGAATTGAGATTAGATATCAGTCAGATCTACCACCTGTCTGCCAGGGCTGACCTCAAGAGAATGAATAGAGTTACGGTTCCTATTGGCGAGGAGAGAATTGTGAAAGAACTTTGTATTGCGATCTCCCTCCTTGATCCATTTAATTCTAGAGGACTGACGATAAAAAGATTCCTGATCTGCTAGAGATCTATAGATATCGCTTATGGCCTTAGACTCCCTAGCTAGCAGAAGAGAAGAACTAGGAGAAACCTTCAGAAGGTCCTGAATGGAATTCAAATTAGCATAACAAGTCTCGACTCTAGCATTACTGTCCCCAATCTGACTCGAATTTATAAGTTTAAGCGCTTGCTTAACTCTTTTAAGCTTTTGAACAACCCCAAACATTGGAGTACCACTAACGGAGAAGGCCCAAGCTTTTGCAACAATCAGGAGGAAAGAGGGCTGATTAGCTAAGAAGTTAAATTAAGAAACGAAAGGGGGATTGTAATGTAATCAACATTAAAATAACAAGGTGGTGTGAAGAATTATTGGTTCTCAATCAAATCTTAAGGTAGGAAAATTAAATCTTTAAGTGGGAGATTGTTATAAAATCTAGATATTTTTACAAATGAAGATAAATAATGTACGGACAAAAATAATCGTTAAAGTGTGTAATAAGTAGAATAAATTAAAATGTATGATTATAATTAGATTGATTCACTTATAAATCCTCATTCCTCTTCTTGTTTCATATATCAAAAACAAATTCAAGGATCCAAAAAAAAAACTTATGAGGATCTCAATTTTATAAGTTTTAATTTATAGTTCTTATTTTATAACTTATAATTAGTGAATATTTATAATGTAAATCTTTTTTTTAATAATAATATTATGCGAGTTCTATTCTTTTCAGTCTTAATTGAGTCGTGAATGTCCAAAAAAAAAAATTGAGTCGTGATATACTCTATCCATATAATCATTTCAATATAATTGAGTTTGAAAATAAAGTTTGAGGACTGTTTTGAATAAAATATATTAAAATTTAATATTTAAATAATTCCACCGTCTCTGATTGAATTTCTACTTTGTAAGGTTGTGTGGTCCAACAACAACAAAATTCATGTACTCGGCTTATTCAAACCTGTTGATTGCAATTAATGGAAAAAAAAAAAAGTAAGGAAGAACAAAACTGACGTTCGTTGCGATTTCCCACCTACCATAGTATATACCGTTATGGGTTGGCCGCCTGGATTGACGAGAGCTAATTTCTCACCACGTCCTTTTAAAGATAATTGAGCCTATTTTCTTTTTCCTTTTCATGTTTGACGTCACAAAATCAGATCAGTACCCAAGGGCATTTATCTTCCCGTGTGAAATATCAAGCTTAGTTAATCCATGAAAATGTCAAAGCTGTAACTGATTTTTCCATTTTGGAAAAAGAAAATTCGGCCAATCGTTCTTCTAATTCATTCTTTTAATTAAAAATGAGAATGAAGACGGTTGATCCACTTTTGATAGGATATATATATATATATATATATATATATATGTGCATCTTTCAGTTATACGGATATCTAGAGAATTACATGTTCTCCATATTTTAAGTCAAATATCAGGAGGTATCTTTCAATTAAGTTCTAACTTCTATTATAAGTTTAGGAGGTATCTTTCAATTAAGTTATAACTTCTATTATAAGTTCAGTAAAAATTGTCCACTTGTAGACTAGTAAGAAAAAAAGTTTATCATTAAAGAATGGAGTAATAATTGTATTGCCAACACGATGTTTGTTCACGAAGCAACGATGATCTGTTCTCAAATTGCAAGAAGTAAAAGGTCTCCACTTCCTGACCTGAACAACATTTTATTGAAGGAGCTAGAAGAGAAAAGCACACCGAGAAGGCTTCGGAAAGATCACTACGTAAGTTTAAAGCGGCAACTTTTTGTAATTTGCAAGAAATTACATGATGTTGTGGGAGCCGGGTTTCCCTCGGATAACCAGAAACCTCATGTTCTCATCATTATTACGCTTAATAGTCCTCGAAAAAGGCCAACAGGTGTATGGCGATGTCAAATTGGCTTTTGCTTCACGAATATTCTTACACAATCTCTGTACACGCACATCAAGTTCAATCTCATTCCCTGCTAGGAAAGACATTTTTTTGGACCAAATGTCTCCTTTCCCACACACCCTTTGACGTTCATTTTATCCATTTTTCCCTGAAACATGTAAAGCTAGTCTTATATATATGGCAACGACAACAAAAATATATCTCTCTTAAGACCTACGGGAACTTTATGATGGCTTGTCTTTCCATCTACACAATCAGCAGAGAGAGAAAAAGAAAAAAAGAACGGGTTCAGATCGGAAAAATCATTTCAGTCAGTGTATTAGACACGTTTGTCGAGCATGATGATGTTGTTCCTTGTACCTCGTGTTTACATAAGCTTTTTGAAATTTTGATCTTTAAATCAGCTTTAAAAATGTTATCTATACTTACTAACTTACCATGCCATCAGTTTTAGGGTTATTAAAGTGACATCAATTAAACTAGCTATTTTAATTAAGAAAAATGCAAAGGAAGTCTAGGAGCATTCATGTGTGCAATATCAATTGCTATCACTATAAACCGAAAAATACTCCTATGAAGCCAGGCAATAACTCCATTACAGCTTGAGAAATAATTCCTAATGCTGTCATTTGAACAAATAATTACAAGATTGTATTCTTCATTTAAGAAATTAAGATATGGACAATGAACGACGCCGATAGTGTGAGAGACGCGCATAGAGCATAACTCTTGACTTTATTTAAGTTTATGGTATTTTCCGCGTGCAAAAGCTTTATTCGTCTGAATCAAGTCAGCGGACTAAGGTAAGACAAAAGGACGAGAAAAGTTAGTTCCTTATGGTCAAACACTCAATTTTGCCGCGTATGTACCTGGAAATCGGTTGATATTTTCAGCCTATCGCTTTGTTTTTCATTGTCTTCAGATGTGAGCTAGATCAGGATGATGATGCTCTTGAAACGTCATGCTTACTGAGACTTATGATTCTCGTCAGAAAAGAACGTAAAGCAGCAAAAAAGGAAAAAAAAATCTTCCATAATTAAGTCTCAAAGATATTAACAAAATATTCACTAATGAATTAACGTAAAATATCATTCTTTTCAATCAAAACACAAAGTTGATGAAATTTTTATCTTTTTTTAGCATTTCATTAAAAAAAAAAGCTAATAAATTTTGCAGACATTTTGACAAGCACTTTTAACGGCCTTGATATTGCTGTCTCTATTTATTGGGGACAAATCCTCTGTCCTCTTCTTCTATCCCTATTTAGTACTTAGCTTATCTGAATCGTTTATTCATATGAGACCTATATAAATAAATAGTTTTGATGAACTGAGTACAGGGTAGGGACAGGGGAAGAGGGACAGAGTATCCCCTTCCCCATTTATTTGCCATTAGTGGGCAAAGAAGCAAACCAGTGACGAATGCATTCTGCAAATCACATCAATCAAAACATTATAGGTTACATCATGCCGACGTACGCTCCGTTAAACCTCGTTCTTGCACTAGATTTTGGTCTTAAAATGATGCTATTGTAAACAAATTAAAGTTGTAAAAGACAGTAAAAAAGGGGGAATATTCAGTCACAACGTCTATACTATCCAGGTTAGGAATTACGTTTTAAAGAGCACCAAGAGTTAAAATTTTAATTGAGAAATAAAGTGAAGACAATATTTTTTTATTTTTTTAGATGAAAGATACAACCATGTTTTTCTTATCACAACAATACTAATAATATTTTAATAAAAATCTCGCTGATACGTAAAGTTTTAAGAGAAATAAAAGTATATAACCTTATTCTTTACTAATAAAAAACTATTTCCATTAAACGACATGAAAAATTAAAATAATAAAATAAAAATAAAAATAAAAATAAAAACAGATCCTGTTTTTCTTATTATATTGGAAGAAATGGAATAATCCAAAATTTTTTAAAGTAAATGTGAGTCAGTAAAAGAAAATATTTATTTAGAAATTAGAAAAGATATAAAATTGTTCTTAACCCTTGAATTTATTAGAATTTATATATTAAGGTAAACATAAGTTCTAATGTTCTTGTCATCAATTTAAAATTCTTATCCTAAAGGAAAATTCTACAAATGACGAAGCAGGCAGAAACATGTTTATCATTTTCTCCAAATCAACAAACGCGCTTCCGTGTTTTGTAGATTAAGAAGTACCTGGAGCAGAGTAATGGACAGACAGAACCAGGGGCCAAGAAGAAATTAGACATTTAATATATCACTTTTCAGGCTTCTTATTATTTTTGTCATTGTACAAATTTTGGACTTGCTTGTGATAAGATCATGTTGATTGATAAGTGTAAAATGCATCGTGCATTAGGGTATAGTTTGATATGTGTTTATCTGTTTATTTGATTGTTTAGTATGTTTTTTCGGTAGAATTGTGTTAGTTTGTGAATTATTTGTGTTTAAGTGTTTTTATGGGTTAGTACAAGTGTTTGAGTTTAATTATTATGTCTTTAAAGTACCTTGAAGTGTTTGCTAGTATTTCAGGGTCAACAACGAAGAACAGAGAAGTTTCAGAGAGACTTGGGCCAAAACAATAGCCCATAATCGTAGCCTATCAGGCACAATCTTGACAGAAGCAAGGGAAACAACTCACGATCGTGGCAGAAATATAAGACTTGGCCCATGATCATGGCATGCCTGCCACGATTGTGACATAAAACGTACAAATGTTTCACGATCGTGGCAGAAATATAAGACTTGGCCCATGATCATGGCATGCCTGCCACGATTGTGACAGAAAACGTACAAATGGCCCACGATTGTGGCCTGCATTAGGTAGACACCTAGATACACAGAAAAGTCGAGTTTGGAGAGATTTTTGGACCTTTCGATCCCGGAAAAACCCTGGGTTGCCCAGAACACATTAAGTATATAAATAATGAGACAAAAGAGAGGGGGGTTTCTGGCATCAGCCACCTTCACAAAACCCTAGAGAGATTTCATTGAGAGATTGGGAAAGAGATGAAGGAAGAGAGACGTGGACAAGAAGCCTACACAAAGTACTTCCTGGAACAAGAGGTTTGTCGTCGTTGCTGCCTCCATCATCTATTCAGATCTATTTTCCAGTGTATTTCCATTTTTATCTATGTATAGAATTGAAATAGTTGTTGAGATAGGATTTGTGAATGTTGAGGATTGTCTAAACTCACCTTTGGGTTATTTTTATCTTTGATTCAATAAAAATCTTATTGTTTATGTGAATTGGATTCATTGTGATTGATTTCTACATTTTCATAAATTGGTAATAGATTGAGAGGGTGAACCAATGAAAAATAATTAAATTGGGCTAACGAGAGTTAGGTAATTTAATAAGAACGAGAAATCAATCAAATCGGTAATTATGTGACGTGAGATCTCACATGAGTTCCAGTAGTCTAGTGGAAAACTTCAAATGTAATTAGGGTTTGGATAAATTTTGAATTGAGAAATTGCAATTTTCATAATCTGATTAGGGTTTACAATTTAGGGCTTTTGGTTATAACTCGAGAGAAAGTAACCAACCCTAGGATAGTCTAGGACTAATAATTCGACATTTCATAATTAATTAGGTAAGTGTTGAAGATAGGTAAAAATTTCTCCTTTCTCTCAATTGGTAGTTCCTTAGGTTGATTCTTAGTGTATGCATTGCAATTTGCTAATTTGCTAATATTTCTTGATTAATTCTTGAGTTGAATTGGTTGATTGATTGAATTGCGTTATTGTGTTAGTGTAGTTACAGTTGAATTTATGTAATTTGTTTCAACCTTAGAGTTTAGGATTAGATTAACCCTCCTTATGGGATCGACAACTTAGATACTACACGAACGACTTGTACGCTTGCAGAATATCAAGGTTAAAATATTAAAACTACACAGATCGGAAAACTGTGATCAAATAAAATCGAAAGGCATAGAACGTCGATGTAAAATCTATGATCAATGAAGTAAGTAAAGAGAGGTGACGAGCCACAAGGAGTTAGGAAGGGATTTCGGAAAGTGGAGAAGGATAGAAGAATAAAAAATTAAAATTAGCGAAAAATTTATAGGGCAAGGTAAAAATGATAGACACATGCATTTCACTTAAAATTTTTACCATTTTACTATCCAATCACCTATAAATACATTTCTAACTTTATTTTTTTCACTCACTTTCAACTTTACTTCTCCAATCACTCACTTCTCCCTACAAAATTTCAAACCTCCAAATTTCTTTTGACTTCTACCGACTCACAAGCCAATATGTCACTCATCAAGTAAACAGTAAAGCGTGATCAATCAGCGAGGCGAACACCTTTCTTGATCTTCTCGGATGAGGAGGGTATTCGTTTCCATTCCCTCTGTAGTAAACAAATTATGGTTCCGTGTCAGTTCTTATTGGACAAAACTAATTGGATTGGAGTGTTTCGAAGCTAAGAACGCACACAACAACATTATTAGGAGTCACGAACACTTGTTGATGCACAAATTCATGTTCCAAATTGTCTTTGAGAAAAAGAAAACTAACAAGTGTTCGACGAAGGGACTGTTTATGTTGTGGTACATGGATCATAGCATCGTAGTTTGCATAATCACCTACATATTTAATGCAATTATTGCTACTCAAAAGAAGAGGAGCAATTATTTAGGAATGGGTTACTTGGTTTCAACTATAGCTAACTACTATGGAGTTAACTGCAACGGACTTACACTCTACCATCCTGAGTTCATAAACCACCATGATCTATGGCAGGCTGAAATCTTGAAGTCCCATAATATGGAACTTCAGGATATTAGTGCCAAGACACATGTCATAGGACTAGTCAAGCAAGTTCAAGCACCCAACAAGAACAAGAAGGGGATTCGAACAATGAGGAGTCCGACGAGGAAGAAGATGCAGAGGAACCAGGTTGGAAGAAGGTACTGGACAAAATCTCCGCAAACACCAAGGTAATTACGGATACACTTGGGGAGAACTCTAGAAGGATGAAGTAGATGGCTTGAACTTAACGACGCCAGAGCCGGGACATACATCATATTCATCGCTATTTCAAGGCTCAGGGCGTTCAACTGCCACCTCCAACCCCATCACCACCTCCACCTCCATCACCATAAACCTTGTTTTAAACCCTTTGTTTCTTTTTAAATTTAGTATTTATTTTATTTTATTTTATTTTATTTTTTATTTTTATTTTTTGTTTTACTTTAATTTATATTTCTTATGTCTTTACGTGTGTTTATCATCACCTTCTCACATTGGGGACAATGTGTTGTTCAAGTATGGGGAGGGTTATGTGTTTATTTGAATGTGAATTTTGCATATTATAATTGTTAGGTTGCATTCTGTGAATCGTGTGATTGTGTCAATGGATTAGATGAATTGAAATTGATTTAATTTTGAACATGGTCTATTAGGTTGTTGAGAATTATTAGCTTGCAGAATTAGTCAACTGAGGTTCTTTGATTAAATATGCAACTTAATTAGGAATTAGTGTTTAAGTGTAGCCCTATAAATTGTCACATTCATTCATAATTTGAGCCCTTTAAACCTAAGTAGCTTTGCTAGTATTTTTTTCATGAAAATGAGTAGTTAAAGCAACAAGACAGGCAATAAAAAAAGTTGTTATTTTCAAAACAAATAACTATTCCGTTGGCCTTCGAGTTATGAATAGAGCTAGTAGCCAGTTGAGAATGTAATATAGCTGAGTAATCAGATCGACACGCATCACAAATGTATGCCTTCACGTAAAAAGGCTAGAATAACGTTCTAACTAAGTAGCTTAACAAAAAAATTAATTAGTTAAGTAACCAGATCGACATTCATTACCAATGTTTGCTTCCGCATAAAAAGACTAAGTCCATATTCATAAAATGTTAATAAAAATAAAAATGTGTTTTCGAATAAAACCTATCGAACTTGTAATGGTTTGACTTTTCATGAAAACGTATGTAGGATTAGTTACAGAGTTGAATGACCAAAGAATTATTAATGAGTGTGTGTAATTGAGAAGGGTAAACAATTTACACTTGAGACTAGATTAATTGTATATTTAGTTCAGAGCCCCAGGACAAAAACTTTGCATGTTAATGATTTGAAATGACTTGAATGATTGTGCTTTAAATTAAAATTATTTCATGAAATTGAAGCAATTGTCTCATTGCTGCATTGTGTGCCATGTGAATTAGTATGTGTTTGTTGTTTTCTTTACTTAAGGGCAAGCAAACGGTTAAGTGTGAGGATGCTGATAAGTGTGAAATGCATCGTCTTTTAGGGTATAGTTTGATATATGTTTATATATTTTAGTATGTATTTAATGTAAAATTATGTTAGTTTGTGAATTATTTATGCTTAAGGGTTAGTTTGTGAATTATTTATGATCGTAGCCTGCATCGGGTAAACACCCAGACATACAAAAAGGTTGAATTTTGAGGGATTTTTTGAACCTTTCAACATCGAAAAAATGCTAGGGCTGCCTAAAACACATTAAATATATAAATAATGAGACAAACAAGAGGGGAGGGGGGTTTCTAGCATCAACCACCATCACGAAACCGTAGAGAGAGTTCATCAAGAGATTGAGAAAGAGACGAAGGAAGAGAGACGTGGAGAAGAAGCCTACATGAAGTACTTCCCAGAACAAGAGGTTTCCCGTCGTTGCTACCTCCATCATCCATTCAGATCTATTTTCCAGTGTATTTCCATTTTTATCTATGTATAGAATTGGAATAGCTATTGAGATAGGATTTATGAATGTTGAGAATTGTCTAAACTCACCTTTGGGTTATTTTTATCTATGATTCAATAAAAAGCTGAGTGTTTATGTGAATTGGATTCATTGTGATTGATTTATGCATTTTCATAAATTGGTAATAGATTGAGAGGGTGAATCGATGAAAAATAATTAAATTGGGCTAACGAGAGTTAGATAATTTAATAAGAACAAGAAATCAATCAAATCGGTAATTATGTGATGAGAGATCTCACATAGGTTCCGGTAGTCTAGTGGAAAACTTCAGATCTATTTAAGGTTTGGATAAATTGTGAATTAAGAAATTGCAATTTTCTATAATCTGATTAGGGTTTATAATTTAGGGCCATTGGTTATAACTCGAGAGAGAGTAACAAACCTTAGGATACTCCATGACCAATAATCCTACATTTCATAATTAATTAGGTAAGTCTTGAAGATAGGAAAAATTTCCCCTTTCTCTCAATTGGTAGTTCCTTAGGTTGATTCTTGGTGTGTGAATCGCAATTTGTTGATTTATTAATATTTCGTGATTAATTCTTGAGTTGAATTGGTTGATTGATTAAATTACGTTATTGTTTTAACTTAGTTATAGTTGAATTTTTGCAATTTGTTTCGGCCTTAGAGTTTAGGATTAGATCAAACCTCCTCGTGGGATCGACACCTTAGATACTACGCGAACGACTCTTACGCTTGCAGAATATCGAGGTTAAATTATTAAAACTACACATATCAAAAAATTGCTATCGCTGATGTTCGTACGAGATAGACAAGATCTTTTTTCTTTTAATTCTATAATATATTCATAAGTAAGTCATTGCCTTCCTCCGAAGGCATCGATGCTAACGTTAATTTATATCCTACAGCCAATCGATTAGTTATAGTTTAGTGACAAAATAATTTAAAGACATTCTTTATCATGTACATATTTAGATATACATAATAAATCCGATGAGATAATTATAAATTGTAAATGAGATTCTAATTATGAGATTTATATTGCATTTATGTATTATCCATAAATTGTTCCTAGTTATTGTTCTATTAGGACTGGACATTAATAGAATGTAAAAAGGTTAGCACACTTTATGTTTTTTCTTATGAAGAAAATAGTTAATCTTGTAGGCTAAAGTATAGGGATACTTAAACAAACATGTGGGTGCTTGCTAGAGAACAAGTTCACCGAACATACCTGATACGAAAAATCCATTAGGAACATTACTTGTATGTCTATGGAATTCTCATTATGATGATTGTATAAGTGATCATTTGACTTGATGTCTCCAATGTTATCTTGTATAGGAATTGTTATGCTTTGATACTACTTATGACCTATTTTATCGTAGGTCGGTCAATCGGTAGTCATTAGATGTATCGCGAACTATATGGAGGTAATTGTGTGATCAAGATAGGATTTATCACCTAAAGTAATTAGGAAGAATGTTCAGTTAGTCACGATTAGTATTGATCCGTAAAATCCTTGGCCAAGATGGAATGATGCTTTGTAAATAGTTTACAAATGTCATTACTTGGATTGATAGCTAATGATGAAGAACTAATATGATTGGACTTAAAATAGAGTAGACATTAATTCCATGCTTTATATCTAATTGAAATGTTGTATGATGAAAGGATTGAATTATATAGAAAAATCATACATGGAAAAGTTAGTTATAACCACTTTGACATTTCTAAATATTTGGGTAGTTATGATGTGTTGCTAGACGCCAAGCTTGATCTATGATTATAAATTGTTTAATTGTAATCAAGTATTATAAAGTTTGAGAAACTTTATTATTATATATGAGCTATTTAATTAAAATTATTTGTAATTTTAATTAAAGTTTAATTGAAATTAGAATTTAATTTCAATTAAATTACTAAAATATCCAAAACCTATTATAAATAGGCTTAAGCTTTAGTGGAGCTAGCACTTCTTACTTAACTTTCTTTGTAAGAGTTACAGAGTTTTCTCAACCTATTCTGTGGATACCATTAAAGATCGGACATTTGTGCAGCTACAGTGGTTGAAATGGATCAATTTTAGAAATGACACAAATATGTCAAGAACATGATCAAGCTTCGGAAGCTGACATCTGTGGCAGTGCAAGGCAATAGTTCATAAGGGCAGTAGTCCTAAAAAATGACCGGCAATGGAAAAATGTTAGTAAACCTAAATCTGGAAAACGATGGGGCGCATGTAACACACGCACCCCATACACGGACATGGCATACATGCAGATGAGCGCACACGCCATTCAATAACTGTTGTGGACTGCGGTGTGTGAAATGCGGGCACCTCACACAATGCTATTGGCGCGTGCAGTGCAATTCTCCCGCGCCCTTTTATGTGATTTTATAAAATTTGGCCTTAGTTTTTTAAATTACATTAGTTTAATCCCTAATAAATTTGGAAAATTGTTTCTAGTTGTTTGAAAATTGTTTTCGAAGGGTTTAATTTGAAATTTAGTTTAATTTTTTTAAAGAGCTGAATTATTAAATTAAATTAATTATCAATTCAATTTCAATATTAAAATAATTATTTTTCTTAATATTATTGAGGTTAATAATTAAATTGATACCTAATTAATTTTAGAAAATTTGTTTCTAAAATTATAATTAATTATTTTCTACTAGATAGAAATTAATTAATTAGACACCCTAAAATTAAGGAAAGTGTTTTTTCTTAAATGATTAAGAAAGGTGTTTCTTAATTAAATTTATTTATTTCAATTTGATTGAGATAAATTAAATTTATAATTTTATTTGTTTAAAGAATTATTATTCAATTTATTTAGAAATTGTTTCTTTATTTATTAATAATAAGTTTCTTGATTTTTTAGAAAAGATATTTTTCTTGATTAAAATTTGAAAAGTGTTTTCATTTATTAATTTAGAAAATGAGCTTTCTTAATATTTTTTAAATAGTTTGTCTGATTTATTAAAGAAAGGTTTTCAAATTATTTAAGAAATCAATCTCTAAATAAATAATATAAATGACTTTCTTAATCAAATATAAAATTGTTTATTTAATTTTGAAAGTACTTTCCTTTTAATATTAGAAAATAGTTTTCTGATTAAGGAAAATAATTTCTAATGAAATTAAAAATAATTTTCTAATTGGAATAGAATATGTTATTTATATAATTTTGAAAAAGGAGTTTTCTAAATTATAATAAGTAGCATAATTTATTGAATTTTTTCAATTTAATTTTGCTATATAAATTTTTTCAATTAAATTTTGTTGTATGAGTCAAGATAATTAGAAATAATTTCCAATTAAATTTGAAAATTGTTTTCAAATTAAAATAAATTTCTCTTTGGAATAGGAATATAGTTTATTTAGGAATCATTCAGTTTAATCTAATTTAATTTTTCCAAAGAGTTGGAAATATTATTTTATATTATAAAGATCAATAACTATAATCAAACGAAGCTTGATATTTTAAGCATATAATTTGATTATGAGTGCATAATTTGATTATTGGATGCATATTAAAATTGTATGTTTTATACGTGTGATATTTCACATGTAATTTTGTATTTGATGAGACGAATGAAATTAAATCCCTCGTTAAAATATTAAGTGCACGTTGAAAATATAATTGTTGCCTTCCATTATTATAAGAATAAATTAGAGTTCTATTTATTGTAGGTTTGTTAAACAAATTTAAGGCTGTTTTAAGGCGAACATTTTTAGCCTTATAATATTGGGTTCTACTTAACTAAATTTATGTGATTTGGATAAACAAACTCATAATCACATGAATTTAGAGGTAGGTTTAGGAAAAACATATAAGATATATTTTGGCAAGAGTTATCACCGAATGAATCTAGGAGTCATATGTGATGTGAATGATAAAGTTGTTATCTACCTAATTTATGTTTAGTTGGTTTATTAAGCAAACTCAAGATCAACCATATTTAAACGAGATCCTATCCCACTAGAAATATTAATCTTTCTAAATAGTAGTGACGATTATTATTTCGGATAAAATAATGACAGTAACCAAATACATTATTAAAGTTTTAATCTCATTTGGTAGTCATAGTATCTAATCGATTACTTGCTTTATTTACATTTATATTTTGTTTTGAGTGGAATTTACCTTGTTTAGTATAGTTGATACTAATGAACCAAATTTCTTAGACATAGGATATGTTTGAGAAGAGTCCTCAAAGTTAGGTAGAAAATTGTATGCCTATTATGCAATTTTGCTAAAATCCCTGTTGAGGATTCGTTGACAAAGTTTTAATGATATGTCAAAATCACATAAATGACAAAATGTATTAACATTTTGAATTGAATAATGACTTATAGACTTTGACGACAACATGTAAAATGTTTGTGAACATCATGATAGCAAGATGTAAGGTATAGTTATAGCGTATAGTAACTTGTTGGAAATGTTCCCCTTAATTTAACTTACTAAAAGCATAAACATGGACATCAATTAAAGGCATTTGCTATAGTATGATAATGGTTATCGTAAGAAGAAAAATGATTACATGACTTTTCTTGCCTATATGAGATATGATAGAGATTATATATATATATTTCTAGTTCATGCTTATGAGTATTTGATACAGAATTTAGATTCAATATTATTACAATGTTCAAAGAATAATAAGAAATAGATTGTTTAGTAAAAATAGTTGATCCAGTTTTATACAAATAGTTTGTATATGTTGGATCAAAGGAGATTTATGCTTAATATAAGTGGAAAGAATACAAAATTGGATAATTGAGACTATTTTTTTATGCCATATTGTTTAAGTCAATACAGCGAGAATCATAAAGTCACATACAAGGAAATGTGTATCCTTTTTATTATAAATTATATGAACTTGTGAATCTTGTCAAGTTGAAAAATAACCAAACCAAACTTTGGTGAAAGGATGATGATGGTATTTGATAAAACAAACACACAAAAGGGGGGGGGGGTTAATTGTGTGTGATTTGAAAATGTTTGCAAGTTACTATCAATTCATATAAAAGACAGGCAGTTGCTAAAATTTTAAAAGAAAGGACTATCCATTCCAGATTTTGTGAAATTGTTTCTGATTATTTGTGATTATGACCTTTTGTTCTTTCCCTTGGAGGTCAAATCAAAATTATAATCCAAGGATTGTAATATAGGATGCAACCTTGGGTCGTCTCACTTAATCGGAACCTAATTGAATAGACCTAAGCTAACGTATATGTCATAAAATGCAAGCTAAATAGTAAGGAGGGGATTTTGATCTTTGGGAACCTTAACTGAATTAAATTGAAATGTTAAAAAAAATGTGTAAAAAGTATTTTTGGATTTTTGAGAATGGAAAAACAAAAAGATAAAGACAATGATCAAATGGTGATAATATCAATTCAATTTGAAAATGTTTACAAGTTACTATCAATTCGTATAAAAGACAGGCAGTTGCTAAAATTTTAAAAGAAAGGAGCCTATTGTAATTTGAAAACAACAATAACTAAAATGTGAAAATTTAAAAGCTAAGGAAAGAGAGAGTGAGACGTAACTAATTTATACTGGTTCGACTTATAACCAACCATACGGAGAGTCCCTAAGTGTCCAACTTGATTATTTCACTAAAAACTCCAAGTTGGAATTTGACGACCTTCTCCAAGCTCACAAGTATATCTTTTACAAGATTTTTCAACCTTCCACACTAGTAGTATTTGACTAGCCTCTATAAACTCTCAATAATTGAAAGTGGGATTTGCTCAATGTGAGCATCAATGTATAGTAATATCTCTCAACGTATTCTTTTCACTTTATAAAGCATAGAGTACATATAACTTTCAAGAGTGAATATTGTTGCTAATGATGTATTTATGAGAACTTGGGTTTGTTGAATGTAATAGCTCTTCCTTAAATAGAAGTTCTCTTTAACTAGCCATTACTTTAATTCTATCATGGATTAGCTGATTAAATCAACTTTGAATATGTTAAAAATCTTCCTTATAATCTTTGACTTTATCTTTAAATATCTAATTATTTGGATAATCATTTGACTGTGTCCTGAGACCAACTGTCAAATCAAGTGGATAGCATGTTCCTTTATCAGTATAGAATTGTTATGGACTATCCATTCCATATTTTGTGAAATTGTTTATGATTATTTGTGATTCTAACCTTTTGTTCTTTCCCTTGGAGGTCAAATTAAAAATATAATCCAAGGATTGCAATATAGGATGCAACCTTGGGTCGTCTCACTTAATCGAAACCTAAACGAATAGACTTAAGCTAACCTATATGTCATGAAATGCAAGCTAAATAGTAAGGAGGGGATTTTGATCTTTGGGAACCTTAACTGAATTAAATTGAATTGTAAAAAAATTGTGTAAAAAGTATTTTTGGATTTTTAGGAATGGAAAAATAGAAAGATAAAGACAATGATCAAATGGTGATAGTATCAATTCAATTCAAAAATGTTTACAAGTTACTATGAATTCGTATAAAAGACAGGCAGCTGCTAAAATTTTTAAAGAAAGGAGCCTATTGTAGTTTGAAAACAACAATAACTAAAATGTGAAAATTTAAAAGCTAAGGAAAGAGAGAGTGTGACACAACTAATTTATACTGGTTCGACTTATAACCAACCGTACGACTAGTCCCTAAGTATCCAACTTTAATATTTCACTAAAAACTCCAAGTTAGAATTTGACGACCACCTCCAAGCTCACAAGTATATCTTTTACAAGATTTTTCAACCTTCCACACTAGTAGTATTTGACTAGCCTCTACAAACTCTCAATAATTGAAAGTGGGATTTGCTTAATGTGAGCATCAATTTATAATAATATCTCTCAACATATTCTTTTCACTTTATAAAGCATAGAGTATATATAACTTTCAAGAGTGAATATTGCTGCTAATGATGTATTTATGAGAACTTGTGTTTGTTGAATGTAATAGCTCTTCCTTAAATAAAAGTTCTCTTTAACTAGCCATTACTTTAATTCTATCATGGACTAGCTGATTAAATCAACTTTGAATATGTTAAAAAATCTTCCTTATAATCTTTGACTTTATCTTTAAATATCTAATTATTTGGATAATCATTTGACTGTGTCCCGAGACCAGCTGTCAAATCAAGTGGATAGCAAGTTCCTTTATTAGTATAGAATTGTTATGGACTATCCATTCCAAATTTTGTGAAATTGTTTCTGATTATTTGTGATTATGACCTTTGTTCTTTCCCTTGGAGGTCAAATTAAAAATATAATCCAAGAATTGCAATATAGGATGCAACCTTGGGTCGTCTCACTTAATCGGAACCTAAACGAATAGACCTAAGCAAACCTATATGTCATGAAATGGAAGCTAAATAGTAAAGAGGGGATTTTGATCTTTGGGAACCTTAACTGAATTAAATTGAATTGTAAAAAAAATGTGTAAATAGTATTTTTGGATTTTTGGGAATGGAAAAACAGAAAGATAAAGACAATGATCAAATGGTGATAGTATCCTCTTGAAAATGAGCTTTTGGTATCATAGTTCGAAATCAATCTTTGATGGGAGTGAAAATCACTAAGTTTCGAATGGTAAACCTTAAAGAACTCTTTAAGTCCAAGGTGTAAATCAATGAACTCCATTTCTTAAGATCTTGTTAAATGTCCTTAATGTGTGTAGTGGGTAAGTCAATGCAACAAGTTACTTTGGGATCCCAAATCAACTCAATATCAAACACAACTATGCAAGGTAAAAGAGATTCAACAAGATCGCAAATAGACATATATGAGACTTCATATATTTAAGCTCAAAGTTCTACATCAACAAATCCTGACCACACATTGAATATCCAATACTTGATTAAACTCTAATCAAGAATGTACAACCACAAATTACAAATCTTAAACCTAAGTGTTCATAAATCATAGCTAAACATAGATTAAGCTACTCCCTTTTTAAGCCCATTGAACTCAAGCTATTGCTATATCTTCAAGAGGAGAGAGGTGCTGTTGGGTCCGAAACCCAATCGCTCAAACTAAACCAGAACACTTATACTCTTGCTCAAATCATACAACGGAAACAAAAATCGAAAAACAAAAAGGGGTGAAAGCGAAAGAACGAATCGCAAAGCGAAAGTGGGCCAAACGACAAAGCAAATGAACGGAGGGAAATCAAAAGAAAAAATCAAAGTGAGCGAAATCTGAAGAAAATCAAATCGGATCAAAAAAATGAAGGAATCGAAAGGTTCGGAATCAAAGAAAACAAAATGCTTAAGAACGAACTCTTAACTCCGACATCCGAAAATGCATACTTTAGAAGAAAACAAACAAACGAACACGTTGGAAAACTATAGGACGATCCTGATCTAAACCAATCCAAATCGGTATAAATATTTTTCTTTCTTTCATTTAATCAAGCAAAAACAGTATCCCATTTCCTCAATCCTTTTATTACTTCATATACAAATCAGATCTCATATCTCATCATTTAAACAAAAATCTTATTTCTCTTTTGTTAGGACCCGATTTTTGGAACTGGACCCCAACCGGAAAAACAAACGGAAAGCGGAAACGAAAACGAAGTGGCGGAAAGCGAAAACGAACGAAAACGAAATCGAAAGAACATAAACACATCGAAGGCAAATCGAAAACAAAGTAAACAAATGGTTCAAACGAACTGAACAACAAATTTCCGACATCCGAGAACTCAAACTTTTAAACAAAACAAACTTGTCGCGTTGGAGAACTCTAAGACATTTAATC
>JANZLH020000427.1:8079429-8093210 GCA_026770325.2 Erythroxylum fimbriatum
GAAAGCAATAAATGGCATTTATGACAAGAAATTTAATGTGCTTATTAACTCAATTATTAAAATATCACCCACCTTAAAACCTTTTTCTTTAAGCTTGGTCAATTTGTCTTTCCTCAAGCTCCTCTTGCCTCCTTGGTTCCTCTTCAAAAATCACAAAACCCTAATCAATAGAAATCTAACAAGTCAGAAAACCTAATGAAACAAAGCATGACTTTCATCTTAGAACAAACATAGCCATCATTTTCCTAAGCCTTTGGAACTAAAACCCCCTTCAAAAACCAAAGATTTGAAATCACTTACCTAAAAGAAACTCCTTCCACGTTTTTCTTCTTGCCTCTTATGGAGATTTAATCTTTCCCTTTGCTTTTCCCCTTTGAAAAACTCTTAGAAACACACTTCCAAAGCAAAGAAAATCAAAGCCCTAAGCTATCTTCTTCTTCTTCTTCTCTTCTTTCCTCCACCGATGGCTCTCTCCCTCTCTTTTTCTTTGTAATTTCGTGAACTCCTCTTCTCCTAACACTAAACAATTGCTTTTGTTTCCTTCTTTCTTTTAATTGAAGGTAAAAAGACCCCTTTACCCCTCCATGCAAGCCTTATGTCTTCCTAACTTAAGTAAACTTCCATCTATGCCCTTTCTCATTCTTATTCTTTCAATTTACTAACAACATACTATTCTCTTAATTTAATCTCAATTTCTCAAATTAATAACCTCTAATTCCATCACTCTAAGCAAAATAAATCACCCAATTATTGACAAGCTAATTAAATTATAACTAAAAGAAAATTTAATCAATCAAACCTAAAAAAAATTGAAAACATGCTTAAGCAATAGGAAAAGAAATTTGGGGCCAACAGAAACTCTTCATTTGGCGAAGGATCAAGGTAAGAGTATGTTTGACTTGTTGGATTTTTAGAGAGATTTTGGTTCATATAGCTTAAGAAATGTATGGGTTTAAGTTTTATAAGATCAATTTTAGTGATTATGTATTATGGGTTTCTCAATTGGAATGTCCATTGATTTGGAGATTTTGGTCAATTGTCAAAGGAAATCAAGGAAGACAATAAAAGGCAAGAGTAGAGGCTTTTTGAGCAAGGTTTACAAGCAAAGAAATTAAGGTGGGTTCTATGTTTATAATTGAGTAATGAGCCACTAAAGTTTGCTTTTGAATCAAGAGAATAAAATGATTTCAATTACTTCATAAAGCTTGCTTTTATAGCTTGTGATTGATTAAAGAAATTGCTACATGTTGTGGTGTATGAAATTTTGATGGTGAATTGTGAATTGCTACACGAAAGTGTTTTTCGAAAAAATGCATGTTCATGAAAAACAAGTTTCTAAAATTTTGCCATTTGGGCAATCTGTTTTCAAGTCATGAATTTTATATTATGTAGGTTTGTGGTAGTCCCTCAAGAACCATCACGTGCACGTTGACCCAAGAATAGGCTTCTCCCACCTGCCCACTAGTGGCACGGAGTTCCTTCAAGAACTCCCTCAAGTTACGGTTACACAGGACCATTATATGGGAATGTGTAATGCGTCATGAATATGGACCTACCCAAACTATTTCTGATGTGCTTATGTGTTCATGATTTGTGACAAGTTTTGATGAATTCATGATTTATGATGTTCTTGAAACATCCTTTTTCACTTTGCCAAGATTTTCAATGGTTTGATCCTTTTTCACTTTGCCAAGATTTTCAATGGTTTGATCTTAGACAAATATAATATCATGGCTCCGAATCAACTTCTTCTGAACTGGATCTTAAAATTGATAATCGAATTGATCTTCTCCATAACTAATAAATATACATTGGTGAGTCTTGACGTCAAGCTTGGATCTCTCATCTTTAGGGTTATGGACATAAACTTTGCAACCAAATACCTTTAGATAATTATAAGAAGCATCTTTTCCTGACCATACTTTCTTCGGAACATCAAATTGTGGTGAGCGATTTAATACATGAACTATTGTAAATAGAGCCTCACCCCAAAATGTCTTAGTCAACTTTGCATATGAGAGTAGGCATCTAACTCTCTCCATCAAAGTCTTGTTCATCCTCTCAGTTAAACCATTCAACTAGGGTCTCTTAAAATGATTAATCTGATGTTGAATACCATGCTCTTTGTAATAGACATCAAATGGTCCAATGTACTCTCTAACATTGTCCATTTAAATGCATTTCAACTTCTTCCCAATTTGTCTTTCAACTAAGGCATGGAATTGCGTGACAACATCTAGCACTTTATCTTTAGTCTTTAAAGTGTATACCCATATCTTCCTAAAATGGTCATTAATGAAAGCCACAAAGTATTGAGCACCACTTAGTGAATTTGGAATTGTCCCATATAAATCTGAGTATACCAAATCCAACACATTCTTCATTCTAGAAAGAGGGGAACTTTTGAAAGCAACTATATTTTACTTTCCTGCAAAACAATCAGCACACTTTTTTAAATGTACCTAGTCAACTCCAAATAATGCATTCTTTTTTACCAACTGAATCATCTCCTTCTCACTCATATGGCCGAGTCTCTTGTGCCATAATTTAATTGCACCATCTTTCTCCATTAGATTAACAACATCATTAGAGACATTTTCTTGGATCACGTAGAGCACTTCTTACCTTTTGCGATTACCAAGGAGCCTTTAATAAGTTTCCATTTGCCATCTTTGAAAGTGCTACAAAAACCTTCATCATCAAGTATGCCAACTGAGATCAGACTTAGGCAAAGATCAGGAACATGTCTGACATCTTTCAGAGGTAGTCTCATGCTATTGTTTGTCTCCAAGTAAATATCACTTATTTTGGTGATTTTTGGTTAAATCGCTATTTCCTATTTTAACAAAACCAAAAGCTACTTGTCTGTATGATGAGAAGAGCTCTTTATGTGATATGGCATGAATAGTGTCACTCACTATTCACATCATTATCATACGAGATGATGTGAAAGTCATCAATGGTGGGAACTGTCGATGCGTGTTCATCATCACTACTATCATCTTTCTTGACTTCTTTGCTTTTTTTTTCTTTTCTTCTTTGAACTTTCAACATAATCTTTTGATGTAACCCTTCTTTTGCAATGATGTCACTCAATGTTTGTATATTTATTTGATCTTCCTCTGCTCTTATCTTTAAAAATTGGACCTCTAGATTTGCTCCTCCCCTTAGAACCTGTGACTAGAACTTCTAACTGTGTTAAAGAGGCCGAACTATATGATCTCCGTCTCATCTCTTCATTTAGAATTCCACCTTTTACAGATTCCATGTTAACAACACCATCAACCGCAGAATTGGTGATTGAAATCTTTAAAGTCTCCCAAGAATTTAGCAAAGAGGTAAACATGAAAAGGGCAAGCACTTCATCATCGAACTTTATGCCTAGTCCTAATAATTGATCCACGATCCCCTGAAATTCATTCAAATGATCTGCCACAGAGGTACCTTCTTGATATTTTAACTATACTAATTTTGTTAGGTAAAATAATTTATTGTTACTGATTTGTTAAGCATACAACTCCTCGAGCTTCTTCCACAACGTCCGTGCATGAGTCTTGTTGCAGATATGATTATACACATTATCTTCAACAAATTGTTGAATAAAACTACATACCTATTCATGGTCAAACGCCCACTCCTCGTTTGATTTATTTTCGAGTTTTGTTATGGTAAACATCGATAAATACATATTTGTGATGAACAGAAGGTCTTTCATCTTGTTCTTCCATATGTGGTAGTTGGAGCCATTTAGGTTAATCATCTTACTTATTTTTGCCTCCATCTTCGATGAGAAATGCTTTGATGCAGAACTAAACTCTCTCTAATACCACTTGTTAGAAGTCCCACAGGTAAAATAAGAAAGGAAATAACACGCATAAAATTTAACGTGGTTCACCCACTAATTTGGGCTACGTTCACAAGCCAAACTCCGAATAAACCTTCCACTAATAAAAATAGCAAGTACAAAGAGTGAAAATTGATACAAAAAAATAATGGCTCTCATACACAAGATGTTTCCCAAATTTACTATTCTTAAGAAAATATCCTCACTATTTTGTCACTCACCCTTTTAGAAAACTGTTTCCTAAAAATATCCCAAAAATCACTCTCTCACACAAAATGTCTCTCTAAAATTCACTCTCAAACTCACCATACATCTCATGCATGTTTTATACGCATATGCATATTAAGAGAGGAGGAAGGGAGGGTCTTTTATAGACCCTGCACGTTGTGACAACTTGCATATATAGCAAGCTATTGTGTAGTGACTAACAGCTTACATGCAAGTTATTGTCAACTTGTTTTTTGCTTCTTTCTTTCCTTTTTCTAAATACATAAAATTAGAATGGTAGTACCATATATGTAGGTACTGCCTTACATTATCACGAGGTTAGGTCTCTAATGGAAAGTTAAAAGAATAAGAAAGATTAGGAGACATGGGAGATGAAGTATCACGTAAAGAAGACAAATGGAATTTTGGCTTATTAGATGATAATGAATTAACAGAAGCATGGGAGATGGTTGAGACTCCATGGCCAATTATAACGGTGAAAAAGGTAAGGACATGGTAAGAGTATCTAGATGATTAATATTTTGTACCCAACTAACTGTAAATATGGAAATTTCTCTTCTTCAAAGACAATATGACATATAATGTATAACCTATTAGTTAATGGATGCAAACAATGATATCCTTTGTGTTTAAAGCTATAACCCAAACAAATACAAGGTTGAGATTGAAACTTTAGTTTTTTTGTGTTCAATGGTCTAAGGAAAGGGTAACACAAACAACCGAAGCTTTTTAAAAACTTGTAGTCTAGTGTAAGATTGTATAAAAGTTAATATGGACAGGTATATTGTAAATTCGGGGTTATTAAACGATTTATCAAATATACCGTCGTTGAAAAAGTATACTCCCAAAAAGCTAGTGGAAAATTTGCATGAGCTAACAATGATAGGCCTTTTTCGACAGTGTCTCTATGTCTTCTCTCATCAACACCATTTGCTCCTGAGTGTGGGAAGCTGAAACTCTATGTTCAATGCCTAATTCATAAAGAAAAGAGGAAATAGTACGATATCCCCCCCCCCAATGATTGTACACCTAAATCGAGTCTCAACCATAACTTTCAAATGTTTAAGAATAGAAAAGGCTTGAGATTTGGTTTTCATAAAATAAATCTAGATGTTTTTGGAATAGTCATTAAGAAATTGTATTAAATAACAACTGCCATTATTTGAACAAATGGGAGCTAGACCCCAAATATTTGAATAAACTAAATCAAACATAGACTCAGAACAAATATGAGAAGGAGGAAGACAGAGACGATGACTTTTCCCTATTTGAAACTGACCATAAGCTAACATGTTCTTATTTCAACTTACCAAAAGTTTAAAATTAGAGACAAGCCTTCAAATAACTTTTTTCACTAGGCTAGCCCAGACGATTATGCCATCCTTGTAAAGAGGTGCGCTCTTTGAAAAAAAAACATAAGAAAATGAAGGTTTAGATGAAGACGATGAAGATGGGAAGCCAGCTAGCCTATATAAACCTTGATTAAGTCTTCCCCGCATTAGCACTCTTCCCTACATATTCTTGACAAAGTAAAAAGTAGGATAAAATTGTTGAGAATACTCACATGTGAGTGTCCCATATTGGAAAAAGAAGGGAAAGAAGACTAATATATAAACCTAGTAGACTACTCCACTTATTGCCAATTGGTTTTAGAATGAAATCTCACTTGGGCTTGTATGTAGTGTAACTTTCCTTCTTGTGTAGGCCTATAGGCCTATTGCAAATTTCACATGGTATCAGAGCATATTTAGTCTGGATTATTAATTTCTCGATTGTTCGTCTGGATGTCCAGTCCTAGCGACCCGGTCCAGTTACCACTGTGTATTTTTCAAGTGACAACTAGATGTCCAGTTCCAGTTGCACTTGAGGGGTAGTGTTGAGAATACCCACATGTGAGTGTCCCATATTGGAAAAAGAAGGGAAATAAGACTAATATATAAACCTAGTGGGCTACTTCACCTATTGTCAATTGGATTTAAAATGAAACCTTACTTGAGCTTGTATGTGGTCTAACTTTCCTTCTTGTGTGAGTCCGTAGGCCCATTGCAAATTTCACAAAAATTCCATATAAACATTATTTTAATGGGTAAGTTGAGAAACGCTTAATAAGTTTTTAGTGATTTGAGGAATATGCAGAATATTTTCTAGTAAAAGTGAATCGCCATTAGCATTAAAACAGTGTTTCCAATGTGAGCTATGGGAAGTTGCACCATTTTTCACTATGATTTGTTTATCTCCAGAATATTTTGAGTGCACAGATAGGTTATTAAGATCTGCAGTTAAATGATTAATGGCTCCATAATTGACATACCAATCAGGGTCTGTCATTGAGATTGGTGAGGCAATCAAGGCAGAGATTTTGGATGCCTTTTCAACTGTAAAAGTGTGGTTGAAGTGATTATAACACTCCAATGCGAAATGCTTGGTTTATCAAAAATTTGGCATTGGATCTTGGATTTACTACACCTTACCTTGGAACTATCACACTTACTATTATCATGGCCTCCCTTATAAACCTGTTGGTAAGGTTTTCCACTAACATAACGAGCTTGAGTAGATGAATTATGGTTAGGTCTTTTTTAGAAGATTTGGAGGTTATATTGGCAGCAAGAAAAGATTTTCCAGAAAGCTCAATTTTCTCCTCCTCTTGAAGAAACATTCCCAACAGTTCATCAACGGAAACAGGATCAGCTCTAGTATTGATAGAAGTATGAAAAGTAGAATAATCCTCACTAATCCATAAAGTATGAAATTGACAAGATCATCCTCCGACACTGGGGTAGATGTAGAGGCTAATATATTAGCGATGTTTCTTTTCTTGTCTATATACTCTAAAATAGACAGTGAGCCTTTTGAGAGTGTTTGAAGTTGCGAGTGCAATTGTAATATTCGAGCTCGAGATTGAGATGGGAAGATCCTTTTAAGGATAACCTAAGCCTCAGGCTCTCAGTATGTTGGTCTAAATTTTCTCAGAAATGGTGGTTTTAAGTCACAAGAGGACCAATCTATCATTTCTCTTCCAAGCAGCAAATTCAGGATTGGATTTTTGAATAGAAGATTGAGATATGTCTCCCTCTGATCGCTCTCGAGTGAAGCCTGATGCCACAATTTTGTCGGTGATAAAGCCATCTAAATCAAAGGCTTCCAAGGCTATAGAGCATTTGTGCCGCATATATAAATAATAATTTTCTCTTTCTAACTTAATGTCCATGGTTGGAAAAGAAGCAAATGAGGATTGGGTGGAAGACGCAGTAAGAAGGAGGTTTGTGTTTTGGAAAGTTGCCATTAACATTAATTTGTGTTTTGGGAAGTTGCCATTAACCTTAGTCTTTCAGGATCTGATACCATATAAAGTCACAAGGTTTGTGGGGATTTTTGGATACCTTCCCCTACCGAGTTGTAAACTATTTATACTCAATGGATATAACAAACTCACGAATATTTAAATAGATTATAGAGAAATATACAAAATCTGCTCCAGTAGTAGATCTAGGAGCAACTGAATTGGTTTTAACCAACATTTAACTTAATTACTTGTTATCAAATTGCTGGAGAGATATGCTACTTAATAACGCAAATTTACATTTTAAGCAATTAAAATCACAACCTTATTATTTAGTACAAAAATAGTTTATCGGAACATTGACGAGAATAAAGTGATTATGACCCTTTTCTTACAAAACTAATGTCTTCCATATGTTTTGAGAGGAAGGGAGTTTTCAAATTCCACCTATAATGAAATTGTGAAATTAGGTGAATGCTTTGATTGAGTCTTGTTTCTTCTTTTTAATATGTTTCGTTTGTTCCATCATGGGTTAGAAAAATAGTTGTGGCAGTCGGACTTTTGGGGAGAGGAGAAAGGAGGAGAAGAGACTAGGATTATTTTAGTGTTATGTTATCCACTTAATTCAACAGATAGTGGTTAAGTTAATTCAAAAGAATCCAATGGTTGGATGATTCGATATTGGGGAATAAGTCAAAGGTAGGCGATCTACATCACACTTGCGATCTTTTAGAATATTTATTTATCTTCTCTTTCCTAGCCAGATCTAAACTTGTGAAATCAATATATTTGAAATTAACCTTTAACCTGTCCTTGTTTTAAGATTGGTATACATTGCTCTTCAATAATTTACTCAGCTAAATTCTCCTTTTCATACTGTTCAATTTTGGTGGACTATTTTACAAATCGCGAATGACCACTGCTTAATTTGTACATATATCCATCTTGCTTTATTTACTCACCTTGTTGTTTAAAAATTCTCCTCCATTGACGGATGTTTACCTTGAAAATGATATGGAAACTAATTCCTGCCCTAACCAGTGGCATAGCTGTAAGCAGAATAGGAAGGAGAAGAAATGACAAGATAGGACTCAATCAATTTAAAAGACCTTGGAGTTCCAAAGAACTTAATCAATATATGCCCAAGAAATTTAAAAGAGCCAACATGTCCAGTTGCAAAGTTTCGTATCTGCTTATTGAATAAACTCCAAGAGGATTAATATAAATTGGGTAAAATCTTCTCTTCCAGAGGTTTTTGTGTTCAATTTTTCTTTTCATGGATATGCAAATAACTCCTCATCTTGCTTTTTCATAGTTCAGCATCATTAAATTCTTAGAAGTGCTGGACTATAATCACTGACCAGATGCTCATTTCTATCCGATGAGTTGACTGAGACGAGAACAATTCTTATCAGTAATTATTCAAGTGTTGGTGGTAAGGAACAATAAACTCATCGGATAGTGCCTGAAACAGAATTTGTTTCTTGACATCATGCCTGCTAATCAAATCCATTGATCAATTACAGAGATTCATGATGTTTATGGACTTGAAAGAGTTGTATTTGTTGAAGCATAACTGAAGACATGCACATGCAATTCCTAAAGACTCAGCTCTGCTATGATGAGGAACTTTTCTCCTGATGATCCTGAGACTACCGCGGTATTGACAATGTCATACTGATTTCGTTGGTAGATGAAGATTCCTGCTTGTTTGAAGAATCTGATTCAGCTGGATTCCTTCCTGTGAAAAATCCAGGCTGCTTAGGTTCAGGCAACGGATTTTCACTGCCCAACATCAAAACCACAGTTGACATATTTGGCCTATCTTCAGGTCGTTGTTGAACACACAATAGGGCCACATGTATGCATCTTATAACTTCAGCTAGATTGGCCGAGTCAACAAAACATTTATCAAGCAGCTCCATTGGTGTGCCTTCATTCCACAACATCCATGCCTGAAAATGTCAGAATCATGGTTAGCATTTTGGATTTGATAACTAAAAGATGTCCAGGTTAAAGAATAGGATCTTACTCTAAATACTTACATGACCGAGGAGGTTAAGATCATGGCCTGGGTGACAAAATCCTCTGTTTCTCCTTCCACTCACTATCTCCAGAATCAAGACTCCGAAACTAAAGACATCAGATTTTACAGAGAACATTCCATCCACTGCATACTCAGGAGACATATAACCACTGAAGAAGTATCATTGCTTAGAAATGTTCTGAAAACTAAAATGACATTGATGTAACAAGTTTAGGTATACCCACAATGTTCCAACAACTCTATTAGTGTTTGCCTGAGTTTGATCTGCACCAAATGTTCTTGCAAGCCCAAAGTCTGAAATCTTAGGGTTCATTTGATTGTCCAGTAAAATGTTGCTGGCTTTGAGATCTCTATGGATGATCCTCAATCTGGAATCTTGATGAAGGTATAGAAGTCCTCGAGCAATCCCGCAAATAATCTGGTTTCGTTTTTTCCAGTCCAGCAATGTGCTTCTGGTTTGATCTGTTGCAATGTTCATTCATGTTAGTTGCATATCTACTGAATTCAGAAGCAGAAACATTTACTCTGAACAGGATCAAACCGAAGATAAAGGAGTCCAAGCTTTTGTTGGGCATATATTCATAGATTAGCATTCTTTCATCTTCATGAATGCAACAACCGAGAAGCTTCACAAGGTTGCGGTGTTGAAGTTTAGAAATCAATATAACTTCATTTTTGAACTCGTTCAAACCTTGCCCAGAACTCTGTGAAAGCCTCTTGACAGCAATTTCTTGCCCCTCTATCAGGGTGCCCTATATAATCATTCATACAAATTGTTAAGAGTGTAAATAGAGAGGTATCTTACACCAATTGCAAGCCTTTTGATTACCTTGTATACAGGTCCAAAACCACCCTCTCCCAGTTTGTTTTCTATTGAAAACTTATCAGTGGCATCCGTTATTGTGGTCATATTGAATATAGGTAATTCCATATCCTCTTTTCTGCGTTCAGAGTTGTCATTCTCTCCATTATTTTCTTTCGCTGAAATGGGCAAGAAAATTAACAGAAGTGATCAACATGATGTATGAATCACTGAATAAATAATCAGGCATGCTGTTCAACTTGAAGCTTCTTATCATAGAATGATATGGGCAGCTTAACACCCTGTGCCACGCATGAGATGCTAGGTAGGTCTTCAGTTTTTTTTTTAAAATTTATTTATTTAGGTAAGTCTTAAGTTTTGAATACTTATGTTGGTATCAGCTTACCATGTCGCCTGACATTCCTTCTCCATGCGTAAAAAATCATCCCTAGTATAAGCAAGGTCAAGGCCGACAAAACGGTTCCTGCAATTATTTCTGCTCGCTTCTTCTTGCTGGAGGGTTCATTTTCATCTGAAAGCATGGACTTATGGTTGGTGGACATGGTTCAAGAAATTATAAAGTAAAGTTGTATTAGCTACCGAAGTTAAAAGCATGAAGATAAGTTGTACAACGCAGCAAAGCTTGGCCCGATAACCTTGTTAGTTTCGTCCTCTATTTATCCTATTTCTCGACGAGCCTACATCACATTTTCCAATTTTGAAATGGACAGAAGAGTTTGAATCAGCTGCATTATTAGTGTTTGTAGAATCTGACGGTACCTTGTTGTAAGCAGAAAAATTAAGTTACAAACTCTTTTCGTGTTCTCTCGACTAAAGCAGTTAAAATAACAAACTGGAAGCATAAATCTGAGGCATAGACCTTTGTTGTTATTGATATCTTGTTCTTTATTAATATAGAAATTCTTTATCCTAGGAAGAGTAAAAGAATGACGTACCTAATTCTGATGCAGCTACACGAACGTATAGGTCTTGGCCCCCTTCGATCGATACTCTTAGGTCAGTCAGGTTTCCAAACCAAAGCAGGCAGCCACTTCCACCGTGGCTGATATCTAAACTTGAATAAGCACTGCAAGAGCAGTTTTTCAAGCACAGGCTCTTACATGCTATAAGATCGATGCTCCTGTTGAACCGGCAAGAAGATGTGTCTGGTAATTTAATGTTTGTTAGCCTCACAAAGCCATCCGTATCATTGCAGGACAATGGAGTTCTTCGACCACACCCTTCGGACCAAGTTTGTGAACCCCAATCATTTGGAGAATTTGGCAAGAAGCCCTTCAAGCATGAACATACAGGATAGTTGTTGATGTTGCAGCTTGAATTTGCCCCACACAAGCCATAAAAGTCACATTGATCAGCCTGAGTCGTAGCAAAAATCACCCAGTCATTTGTTCTTTCACTCCATGTGAAGCGCTGTAGAAGTCCTGAGGGGTTTAACGTGTACCTCTGATAATCTGTACTATTTAGTTCAAACTTGAAAAAGATTTCAGACTCTTTCATCACAAATTCAAATGTAAAAGTTGAAGTAGACATTAGCCGAGGAACTCCGGTGAGGCGTAGGCCATCCCACGAACCTGCTCTAAACATTACTTTAGGTCCATTCCTTATAAATACTTGTGGATAGCCATGGATGTCTATTGCCACGAAATATTGACCTCTACCAGGATCTTCTGTGCTCTTCCAAGATTGCAGAAACCACTCATGACCAGTAACTAAGTTTCTGCCAATTTTAAGTCCTGGTAGGATCGTATCACAAGGATAATCAAAACCCTGCCACAGAAAGTTTTGTGCTGCACTATCATTTCCTTCCCTTACAATAAGATTACCTGAATCCAACAGCTGCGCAATGGGGCTTTGTGCAGCTCTTGTTGTATTGGACTGCCAAACAATACCATTTGTGTTATTAACAAATAGCAGTAGTCCTTGACTCGTGAAATTTAGCTCTCCAAGAGAGTTGGAAGCTGGAATGTCTCTGTTAGCAACCCATACAATTGTCTGAGGAGATTTCTTGTACCATAATCCCAAGTACCTGTTTTTAGAATCTGCAGGGCTGAAAAATCCTAACTCGTAGCCTCCATCAGCTGAAATCAGAGTGTCTCCATCCTTCATTGATTGCCCTGGATATAGAGTATCTATAGTATAAAAGCCTCTTAAGCTGGAGAGCAGAATGGCAAACACAAGAAGCACTAAGCTCCCCATTTGACTAGCACTCTCTTTGAGTTCTGTTTCCATCTTGTACATATATACAAGAGAAGATGTTAGTACCTGTAAAAGTTGAAAGCTACCTCCACTCACGAAATCCCTCCTATTGTCAATGGATAGAGGTCTTGGAAAATGGTGACGACTGACAAGTGGTACAGAATATAATTGCCAATCACCAAACTGGTCAATATACAGCAGAATTGGCATCTTTGACAAGATAGCTTTCTTTAATGTCAATGAAAATTATGGTTTTATTTAAAAAAACAAATGTCGCGGTCCCATGATCACCAAACAGTTTGGCCTGACCGCTATGTTTTCTTGTGATTATCATCACATCCTGTGCAAGTTGAAAATATGAGCACGAAGGCCCCAAAAGTAAGCATCTTGTGTCAGCATTAGTATATTCTGCCGCTGGCTGCTGCTGATTGGTAAGGTCTTAGTTTTGAGACAACCAACCAAAAAAAAAAAAGAGTGCCTGGCGGAATGGACTTTAGAAAAGTTTGTGATGCATCAATAAAGATGTGAATGGGAAGACCCGAGTCAATCAATTAAACAAGGAGCAAATACAGAAACTGTCTGATAACGTCACCACAGGACTTTGTTTTCAACCTTGCATTAGCTTTTAGAAAAGTCTACACGGTTTATCCAAGAAGAACTCCGCGTAAATACCACAATCAGATGGTCTAAAAAGGTTGGACAAACTTTGAAATTTCGTAGATCTCTCATCACTATTTTCTTCAATTGCCATGGTTGAAATAAATAAATGATGAACTTTAAGATATTGCATATTGAATTGGTTCCTTGAGCCCTCATCGTGCAGGTTCACAACATGGAATACTTATTTACTATTCATTAGGTACTTTACCAAATGAAAAACAAAATAATTAGCTGATATTTCAATAGGAAGCTAATTCCCTATGTTATACACGTTCCATTCCATTCCGGTCATAGCTTTTTCGTTTCAATTAGTTATTTATTAGAGGGTGAAAAGGAACTTTTCATATATTGATGCCCGATTATCACCATGACAAACGCTGATGCTTCCTCATCCACTACAAATCTTGCAAACACCAAATCAATGACAAACTCGACCACACCGCTTGTGGTTTTGACTCCAATTTCTGTTAAATTGAACGGATCAAATTATCCGGCTTGGAGAATACGGAACTACTGCAGATAAAAGCTGGAACAAGATCAAATTTGAACCATCAACGATGGGTACATGTAATCCATTAATGCACGCTCATTGACCCATAATCCATTAATGCTGCTTCCTATCGTAACCAAACAAAATATTACACTGGCAGGTCAAAGTAGGTAGTTCATGACACATTGAAGTATATTTACTAGATGATGA
>JANZLH020000427.1:8189575-8203018 GCA_026770325.2 Erythroxylum fimbriatum
CTGGTGGACGGTTGCAGCCAGTTCCTGGCCGCCGGTGATAAAGGGATTTGAATGCCCTCAAATGCACCGTCTGTAATTGCCACCGGAATTTTCATAGCAAGACGGTTGACGGTGTTGAGGGGTTGTATCACCACGGCCAACAATTCTCTCCTTACTGCGCCACCTCCTGCTAGGTACTTCCACCACCGTCTCGTCCTCTGGCATTATCGGCAGTTCCTGGGGGCGGTGTTGGTAGTGGGACAAGTGGCAGGTACTTTATAGAATCCCAGTAGTAGCGGGTGTGGTGGGATGAAGAAAAGGTTTAGCACTAAATTTACACTAAAAGATAAGATGTTGGAGTTGGCGTAGAGGCTTGGTGGGAGGATTCAAAGCTGGCGTGGAGCAGTTTCTAGCTGAGAAACGACATTGTCTTAAGATTTGGATGCATAATAGCAAGCTCGTCCTTATAAGACACATGAACCTGTCACGTCGTACATGGTTATTTATATATTTTAAAATAATAAAATTTATTTTTGTTTAATTTATTTTAAATGTTTTATAAATATTAAAACTATATTTAGTTATTTTAATAAAAATATTATAATTAAATTTGTATGTTTTTTCGGCTTTATATGCAAGTTTAGATGATTAAAAGCTAAGTACTTTTTTTATTATCTTTAAACCATTAATACTTACACTAATCCCGCTCAAGTCAAATATTTTTCTTGTAGGAGCTAAAACTCTAGTCCTAAATTTTAAATAGTTGCATACTAACGATTTGAACCCATAATCTTATTTAAATTAAGAGAGCCCATTATCAATCCAACTGCGGATTCATGCCAATTACTTTGAAAAACAAAACAAAGAGGCTAGCGGCAAAAAAGAAAAAATACACAAGTCTTCCATCTCCAAACATCGATAGGCAGTAGTGACTACTCAAAAGAACTTTTCCCAAAATAAAATAGCATGAAACTGGTAGAAGAAAGGAAAAGCTGCTCACCAAGTAGCCCAAGAGTATGATGAATCGGCTACCAATCAAAAGGGACTTAATAAAAGCTTCCACAGCCTTAACTTACTTATACTGACCCTAACACAGACTGCCACTCTCTCTCTTTAGATCTGTGGCTTGTGTGTGTGCATGTATATATATACACACATATACACTTACTGCAGAATTCCTACTTGTGTATTATATATACATGCGTTGTAGGAGCCTGGATCTGTACTATCACTAGCAGGTAGCAGCCACTCCACTGACCCACACATACCTCTCACAACTACACACTCAGACACTCACCAGTGTGTCTGTTCTTTATACTTTTGCTTTGTAGGAAGATATCTTTTTCACGTTTTGCAATGCCATACCCTTTAAGGGTTTGCTTGACTCCCATAAACGGTGTTGCAGAGATGCTCTTCCTTGTTTTTCAGCACATTAAAAGATGTATTCTAGTTCAAGAAGAGAAAGCCTCACTCTGCCTATCTCCTAACAAAAACAATCTTTACATATTGCTAGGGTTTCGACTTTCGAGCTTTATAGTAAAACCTCATTCTTTTCCAGGCTTTACACAATGCAGCAGTAGCTCATGTTCAACAAGATTTCATCTTCATTCTTCATATATATGCGAGCATTCTAGCATTTTCCGTTATGACTACTTTAAGGAATTCAAGCCAAATCCAAAATATTATTTGTGACGACAGAAAATACATGTAACCTGAGTTAAGGCTGTTAATCATGCAACGGTGGCAAGTACTACAGCTACACTTGTTAGATATTTGTACTTTCCCAATTAATGAAGAAGTCGTATCAATATGTAACATTGATGAGAAGAATCTTAAAAGCAATTTATACATTTTTTTTCCTCTCCTGAACAGATATTAAACGTTATCAATGTCTTTATATAAACCAACAGCATGATTCTGCTGAATTAAAAGATGTCGAGATTAATGTCTACTCTACCGTGACATCAAGATTAAAATTTCCATGAATGTTTTTGTACAGCTAAATACTATACTCACTGATACAACAACCTTGCAGGACTTAGGTCCGAAGTATTGCATGCTTACTTTGAGAAATTTGTGAAAGCTACCTATTCTCCATGGCCTACAGAAACCTGAATTCAATTTAACGTCTGATGAGTACCTAAATTCAATACATGAGATAGATCAGACCGAACCCACGATCTGGAATCGATCATGGATAAATTGATGGTGGGAGCTGTAAAACAAAGCAGTAACTGACAATTTTGGAGAGAGACATTACCATAACCCAGAACATATTTCACTATAGTGGAAAGGCCAGTACGATATATCAAGACAAAAACAAACTAAAAAAAGTTGGGTTTGAATTTAGGTAGCCACACGAATCACTAAGAAAAAGAACACAACCAAAGTAGACATGTTTCTTTGAATCTAAAAAGAAAGCTTGAGGGACAAATCAACAAAATTAGAAGCATTAGATGCATTAGTACCCACTGCAACTGAAGCTTCCATGTCCTTGGAACAAGTGCTTTTATGATCACTACTTTTTCCTGGAAAAAACTCGTACTCCACTATAACTCTTCCATTCGCTGAATTTCCCTTCCGATGAACTGCCACGACCTCCATGCCCTACAAATCAATAACACAATCTATAAATAACATCAAGAGGAAAGCTAATGTCACTTCAATTTCTAGACAATGGAATTATACAATAACATGTAATCAACCAGGTTTCTTATGCATGAAGGATATATTTTATTTTGTTTCTTTTTACCACGTTGAGACTGTTATTGGCATACAAGCCTTTCTTTGTGGCTCTTAAGCGGAATTCATCATTGTATCATCTGATCGAAACTTAGAAAATCGGAACCCTAGAAATTAGGTGATACTGATACCTCACACCCCTCTCTTCTTTCACTATATATATACAATATGCTCCCCACCAAATTTCTTCTTCTGGGAAACAATCAAGTAATCATCTTGTCAAAGACAACACAAGTAAAAGATGGGGAAAAAATGAACTCTTCAAAATAAGTTTCCCATCCTTTTTCCTTGCGTTTTCTTTAAATCCAAGCAACACGGTTAATCGCGGACGTTGCTCAAAACCAAAAAGTAAAAATCGGACTAACAAGGTTAAATTTAATGAAACGAAACAAAGGGTATAAATATAATAATACACTTCGGTGTTATTTCAAAAGCCAAATAGAAGAAGCACCAGATGTCTAGGACTCACTTGTAGCAATATTAGAAAATTAAGAAACCATTCATCTAATGCAAACCTTATAGCAAATATCACATCGAGTATGAGCACACTGCTGTGTGATGATCTTTGGCATTGAAGAGAGCTCTTTCGAGGTCTCAGAAAGAGCCGAAGCAGAATTACTACTACTCAACCCAAGCTGAACCGGAGCTCCAACCAAATATGGATTCGCAAAGAACTGATGACCCACTCCAAAACCGCCCGACCCATTACTGATAACAGAACCATACTGTACAGGAATGCGATTAACCTTAAGTGGGTCATCCACAGGTAGCTGAAGGTGGCTGAGGGAGTCCATTTGGTTGGCTTCAATCATCGTCTTTCTCCATTCTTGTAGCCTTAAACGCTCGAGTTGAGCCACACCCATGCCTCTTTGGGGAGGATGTTTCTTGCGAGGTGGGCATTTGCTGGGTTTTCTTCCTCGGGTACTACTACTTACGGGTCTAGGTTGATGAAAGGATTCGGTCTTAGTGGGTTCTTGGAGAAGAATAGAAATGGGTGTAGCCATTGACGAGAGTATCTTGAGACAAAACAAACAAACCCGCTAGTGTTTGTAACCTAAGACAAGAGAGAGGTGAAGAAGATGGTATAATGACACTGGTAAAGGACTTCCAAGGTTTTTGTGAGAAAGAGAGATGACAAAAGAATGGCCAGAGGAGAGGTGCGGGGTTTAAAGTAAGAGAAGTGATGAAGTGGCAAAAAAGAACATGGGTTTTTTGCTATTCTCTTCACCCATTCATCTATTTCCAGATGCTATTATATATCATGATCATATGGTCTTTCTTATTTGTAGAACATCTAATTATGATGGCCTGGACATAGTCATTGGTCAAATTGGCAGCTAACTCCTGTTACCATGATCAGGAAGAAGAGGAGGAGCTAAACCTAAAACCACTCATAAGTTAATGCTCCTCAGCTTTATTTACTTCTTACTACCAGCTTCAAAGGTTAGGAACACGCCTCTTTTACATTGGGCCCACTTACACGTGTCAAGACGTCGGACAATTTAGCCAATTGTACCGGAGATGTGGGGTATTGTCCTCTGGGAAACATGTTCTAAAAAGCTGGCAGGTGGGGTAGTACTAGTAAGAGGCACGGCGTCAGTTTTGTCGGAAACGGCAAAATATCATTGGTTTTGTTTATATGTAGTTTTGTCACCAAGGAAACAAAAACGAAATGGTTTTTGGTGCATGGAAGTAAATCTTTCCGTCTGCCACTTCAATGGTCATGATCTTCCTGGTAATAGGGTTCTCTTCTCATGTATTTTGTGGGTCATCAGCAGATGTGATCGAGTGAGCATAGTCTTTCTTAGTGAACTAGCACGTATAGCAGCCTCTGGCATCTGGGCAATCATAGAGAGTGAGATCTGGTCGCTGAAATTAGTATACATGAAGCTGCCCTAGCTACCATTATAGGCCTATAGCTTGCAATCATATCTTCTTCATATATGGAATCATGAAATGCTGTGTCCATGTGGTAGCATCTAGCTCTTTTATTGAGCTTTAAAGGATTGTCAACGTGATTAAGCTGTAATTATTTCATGCAGTTAACTAAAGTTAATTGGTGTTTGTATTATATTAGCCAATTAAGGAAATGGTTTTCAGGAAAATTTCCTTTGAACCTGTAAACATTTACAGGAAAATGATATGGATTGGTCAGAAACAAATCCTTGAGATCTCTATCACATGAAAACTTTCCGTTGTGGGTTAGTCTAAGGCATCAAAAAGGTTCTCTCCCAAGTCAAGTATTTTTGGATGTAAAGAGCTAATCTGCCATATCCCAATGAGAAACTTTTTGATGGCTACCCACAAACACAAAGACCACGTCAAACAAACAAGTTGCTTTCACATTTCATGAAAATACCACTCACAAAATCCATAAGAACGTCTACTTTCCTCGTCCATGTTGATGGAGAACACACAACTTCCACAAGCACCCAATAGAAGTGATCTCAAAAAATCAAAGAGATTAGTTCCACCACACAAGCATAGGCATAGACATAGACAAAGACATAAACCATATGGTGTTGTATGGAGCTGAAGAAAGAAAGCACACATCCCATCCCCCAAGAAATTGCACAAGTGCTTGATGGCTTCTTTCTTGCTGGAGATCCATCCCAAACCGCGTGACCAACCAAACGAGTGTCGATGTGTGAAAGATCTCTGATCTCACGAATAGGGTGTACGGATTCACGCCGTCCTCATAAGTAAGCCAGCATTCCACGCAAGCACATGAATAGACTCCAAGACCTTGATTCGTTTTTATCTAAACGGTAACTACGGCCAATGGATTGAGGGACGTGGGACTAAATGTCATTTGGTTTCCGGGGTTCATGCCACGTGGCGATTGGTCCCCGCTTCATGATATTGTTGGATCTGATGATGGTGAAATGTATAGGGTACTACAGGGAGATGTTTGTTTAGTGTAGAATAGCATATATAGGATGCATGTTATTACAGTAGGCGGCTGGGAGAGAAAGTGGGAACAAGGAGATTTGGCACGTGTGAGATGAGATGGCACGTGGGAAGATGCTGGGTTTGGGCAGACATGGTGGATTCTTGGTTTCTGAGAAGCAGATTGTGCCCTGCATGGAATTGGCATTAGGGATTTGTTGGTATTTTGTGTATAATCAATCATAGTCTATGTGGGGATCCGGCTTTGGTGTGACCATGATGAGGGAGGGGACCACATTGCACTTGTTTACCATACAACTCATGCTCTTTTCACTAGAATAAGATGATCAAACCAAACTCTTGATTAATTAGCTGGCAATGGCATGCTAATCAATTATCTTTTCTCAGATTATCATTAATCAATCGTCAATACGAAAGTAGATGAATGCAGTGAATAATCTTATCTTAAAGTGAAATGGGAGAAGGAATAACGAGTAGAGGGAGGTTGGTTTTGTGAGAGTTAGTTTTGGCTTTATGCAACTTGGTAAGAGATCCAACTATTTTGTAACAAAATCACCCCAAGATCCATCCTATCCTTGTCCTCACAACACTTGCATACCATAAAAAGCAAGGAGTAAGGACCACATCAGATGCTTATGTAATTATTTGGATCTCATTCTCAATCTCAAGTCTCAACTGAGATTTCCTCTCTCAGTTTTACCACATTGCCCTAACTTGACCATTTTGTCCACAAGTGAACATCTTAGTACATATCTTGGTGTAAGATTTTATGGAGGGACAAAACAAAATCGAATACGAGGGGGCACTGCAGATGTTGGGGATCATAAAATCCTGGCCGTTCAAGAAGGACAAATCTGTGCATCCAGTATTTGGTATTCTCTGGCATTTATGTACAGTTTGGTGTTATTTTTTGACGATGAAAAGGTCACTATCATTAGTTCAATTTTGCTTGGTACCTCATAAAAGAAAAGACAATACAAGTAAAATGTGTACGTGAGAGACGCATCTTACCGGAGAGTCCAGATCTTCTGTCTAATTTTTATGGTGTCTTATCGTGTCCAGTGAATCTTAACCATTTATTTATGCGAGCTCTACGTTTATTTATGTGGAGCCCACGCGTAAATAAATGGCTGAAATTTACTGAACACGATAAGATATCATAAAACTGGACAGAGGATCTTGTTCTCCTGACGGCACCCACCCTTATCCTGGAATCAAGACGATTTGATCCATAATTACGGATTACTGTTTCTCTTTTTTGTTAAAAGTCTTGAATTTGGAGAGAGATTGTAGCCATCTGTACAAAATAACTTGCTGAAGAGAAGTGGAGTACATTTTGATACAGACTCTGTCGTAGTAACCAATCTGTTGTCTTCCTTCCATTCTCACCTAATACGAAGGCATTAGACCTGCTCTTAAATTGTTGTGCCCTACTGTGCCTTTAAGATCTTAGCCATCCAACTTATTGTAAAGGATGACTTGGATTTATTCAGGTACAAGGGTCATAGCACCTTGAGAACAGCAAATCTGTTTCCTTTGTTCCTAAGCTAAGACCACCAATTTTGAATCCCAAACTTATTAGCAAGGGGACCTCCTTTTGCAATTAAAAAGAAAACTATATATATAATATTGACAAAAAATAATATCAATTTACAACATGAGCTTCTGTCATTATTCACTCGACGTTTTCATATGCTATACTTCCAGGAAGTTTGAATGAAGCACATAGCATCCACTTTCCAGGTGCAACAAGACGTACCCTGCGCATTTCTACACAAACTGCCACCTCCTTTAATGCAATTCTTACCCGCTGTGCGTAAATTGTTCAAGAATCACAAGAAAAGACATCAGATGCTGCATGAAGGAGGATATATGCCAGGAATATGTACATGAAACCAACCACATATTGAGAATGGAAATTTCAAACCTCATGAAAGTCGAACTCTGGATCTTCAGCTTTTGAGAATCCATAAACATGGATCGTTGGCAACTTATATTCTCTAGTCTTGGGTGCGTCTCCAAATATTCCCCTAAAAGCGTCTTTCAACATTGGCATAAACATTTAGTTGTGGATACAAATATTCAAGCCTAATCAATCTGAAATTTCTTCAGTTTAAAAGTACATGTCCTGGTCAGTTACGGGTTCATGATAACGAAACTATGGCGAAGGACATTTTTCTTGGTAAGAAATGAAAAGAAATATTTCAATGTTTCATAGACCTTGTCTATGCGAGTTTCGCCCATGCAAAGTGGTCAAAATCACACCAGGCATACACTAAACTTGATAGCGCCAGATAAGAAAAATGGTTGTAGTTGACTAATGAATGACCCAGACGTTTCACTCCCTATACAAGCAGGCATTTGAAAATAACATGTGCAATTATTACGTATCAATATCCCCCTAGCCAAATTTGATAAAATTCACAAGATCAGTTTGAAGAGTTGAAACTAAGCTTCCAAATCAGAAAGAATTCCAAGAAATTGTTGCCAGATGAAGTAACCTAAGCATGTCCACTACCCCCAAGACCACAGCCTCAAGAGGAATATTGAAGGTAAACTTCAGTTAAGTCGACATATTATTCAATGAATCAAGCAACTTCTTACAATCTCATCTGTGTCCAAGGACAACAATGTATGATAACATACCGAGATATTCCACAGCATCATTTGGCAGATTCATAACCACCTGTGTGATAGAATGAGCTTTTTCACTTGTAAACATAGCATTGATGAACCTCCTTCCATCCATGTTAAAGACCTACACAGTGACAAGCAAGATTCTCAATATGAAGCTTGACACTAAAGAATTACATGTGGCAGATTACCCAGCAACTTATTATCTGTCTAATTCCTACATGTTCCTGTGTTTGATGAATATGAATAACAGAAAATTTATACAGTGAGATTGATGGCATTGTCTGACAAAAAAAAGTGAACTAAGTTGACCAAGTCCCAGCATTGTCAGCAGAATTTGTACTAGAAAAATAAAATATAACTATACTTTCATCGCAATTCTTCACATATCAAAAAATTTGAAAAGGGAAGTGTCTGCTTCTAAAAAGTTAATGGTAATAGGCCTCAAGTTACTGTTTTCTGCCTTTATGGCTATTTTGGATCTTCATAATAGAAGGATGAATAGAGATGTGCAACACCAAAATGAACTATTAACTGGAAAGTCAGTTATACCCTGATCTTTCTCTCAAGCTTGTTGAGAACACTATTTCTCTCCAGATAATCAACTGCATGAGGGTTCAAATCATTGGCATATACGCGCTTGACTATCTTTGCAGCAGATATAGCTATTGGACCGACCCCAGAAAAGACATCACCTGTCAATTTGCATAAATGATCAGCAAACACAAGTAAACAATGATTTTATCTTGTGCAGAAATTTAACAGAAACAAAAGTTGATAAAACAGAAGTACATTGCAAAAGTACAGAACAAGAGACCAACAACCTTCTAAACTAAAAACCAAAGAAAACATGACAAACAGAGAAAATTAGAACAGTAAAATCCACTAATAACAGCCATGTCTTCAAAGCAGAAGAAAGGAAATTCTGTGGTAGTAATCCTGTCACAAGGGCAATCTTCATTTGTTTTCCTACCAACTTTGTTTCTTTCACCCTTCAAAATAGTGTTGCAATTAAGTTCGATAGAACTGTCAAACTTTATCGATGGTCAAAATGATAGCCTACAAACTCACAGTTCTAAGCAGATAATTCAACAATTCAGCAGGAATGTAAACTAGAATTATGAAAAGACTCGAACATACAAACAACATCATCTCTAGTAAAGCCATTGAGCAGTCTTTGTCTTTCAGTTGCAAGCCTCGAGTTCCAATACCTGCATAAAAAATGAAATTCTTAATGCTACTAGCACATAAACTCTCTCTGGTATTGTTCCCTAAACAATATTTATGTAATAAAATGAGATGGGAGATGCATCAATACAGCCACCAGTATTATAGATGAAACACTTAAGGATTTAGTAACCGCAAAATTATTGAGAGGTGGAGAGAAGAAACAATTACAAAAAATAGAAATCTTTAGATGACTGCAAGAGAATTGAACGAAGTGATTTAAGAATCTCATGATGAAATTGGTAGCTTCATTTTGGAGATTAAAGGAAGGGAGGTTTCAGATTCAGGAGATAATTGCCTAGTGAGGCCCTCAACTCTCCTGAGGATGTTGTAGAAGAGTAAATGCTTAATTCAGAAATCTAACGAATTGCTCATCGAGAAACCATCATGCATTAATACCTGTAGCATGATGACGTTACATTCAAAACATGGAATCCAAAGGGTATGAGATGTTAAAATGTTCGATACCATAATGCAAAGGACAGATTATGAGATTTCAGACAAATTAAAAGAACCTTGTTCTCAAACAGTATGAGACAACAGACATGTAAATTTTGAGTCAATCTCAATGAATTTGTCGGAAAAGTGTACGTACACTGTAGCCAAATCAACATTAAATCGTAGTCCATTCTCAACAACCATCGTAACAAGAGAGTGATTTCCAGCTAAAACCTCAAGTTGCATTGTTCTGTAATCATTATGTATGGCATCAATCTTGTTAACAACTGTCTGTATCTTTGGTTTATGTTTATCCAGAACAACCTGTAATAGAATACTCGTAACATTACAAAAACTTAATAAGAGATTATTTATTACTTCATTTATGTGTTTTCATAAGAAGCACCTTTGCTATGAGCTTCTTGTAAGGCAGATGCTCATCTCTCAAATTGAGGTGAGCAATATGCCCAACTGTCTCAAAAGCTGAAGGGACAATCATATCTTTTGGTAACAAAGTCTCCAAGACCTGTAAAGATGATTAAATATTAGAGATCCAGTTGTCTGGCAACCCTTTGGCAACCCCTAGTGCAGCAAGCTCCATTGCTTTACAGTTGAGAGTGATCAGTAACCTTCTCAACAGCTTATTTAACTAAAGAGAGTTATGGAAAAGAGAACTTCCGGAAAGTTAAAGACTTTCCAAGTAAATTTGTTTAAAGAGCAACGGTAAACTATCAGCTTGAAGCGCACTCAACATAGGTTTTATTACTCAAGCTTGGTTTGACTCAACTAGCTCTTTAGAAAAGTCCATGCACGACCAGATCATAATCTTAAGTTTGATTAATTGGCATCATAATACCAAAAGCTTAAATGAAAATAAGCAGCATGCATGACACTGATGACCATTATGACAGATTATACATCAAGACTGTTAAAGAGCGTATCAAATTTACAAGGGGCAGTTTATCCTATTTTACTTTTCCCTTTATGAGAGCCAGGAAATTCCTTGAACGACTTAAGAAAAATGATTGATATCTTCGGCCTATGTAGATAAAACTTAACAAACAAAAACAGAGCGAGTATGAACATAAAAGAACTCAAGGGTATGTCTACCTCATTCATCTGCCAGTATTCATAAAACAAAGTCAACTTGCATCTAACGAGCTCAAAGGTCGATGTCGAGTTGTCCTTCATTGCTTCCTCAAATGCAACCTGAAGGGTACAATATCAGATGTAATCTCCAGACGCACAAGCATATAATATAATGAAACCTATTATATCAATAAATTTACACAACAAATCACAGTAGAAAGCATTACATGATTCAGCAAATGTACCCTAGCAACTAGTTGCACAACAAATACTAGAATTCAATCAACTTTTACCTCGGTAGCTATGCCTTTGTTACACCCAGCTCTGATCAGTTCAACAAGAAACTAACAAGCAAGTGAATTACAATCAAGGCCTTGATGTTGCATATATATTTAATCTTGGCAAAGACAATTGCAATCAATTCCCACACATTAAGGCAGAAAAATTACTCCGGCATGACAAATATAATTCCCCACACAATTGGAGATAGTACCAAGCTCAGACCTTCATTAGTGAAACAACAACTCAGGATTGACAAATAAAATTCCACAGATACTTGGACGTAAAGCCAAACTCAGACCTTCATCATTTAAATATTTGACCACAAACAATCTTCCATAGATGACATGCATTAGTTAATCAATTCTTATAATGGAGTTTAAAGCTGAATGTTTGTATCCAGCTGTCGAAGCCATAACAAATACAACATGAGATCTTGTAAGACTATGACTCAGTAAACAACATCATTACATAAAATAATTATCCACCTACTAAATTTCAAGATGATATGTAACAGTATGCCAATACAGGACACTCACGCAATGTTGAATAAAGCATAAGAATAGAGGTCCACCATCATGTAAAATACTTCAGAATATTGTTTAATATGTAGGTAGAACAGTCATTCCCTGCCATCTAAGACAGCATTCTTATCATTTTCATGGGGCATTTCGTTCAAGCTAGGAACAAGAAGCTTCAGAGTTCTCCATATTCAGTGTCAAACTTCATTCTTGCCAAAACCGATAAAAGAGATGAGCATCTATGGCCTCCATCCCTCGATCTAGTAAAATACATTTTTCTTGAAATCACTCCGCAGCAACACTTACCTTTAATCTAATATCAAGGCAAAAGAGGAACAAAATATACATGAATAATCTTAACCTTTTATTTTAAGCTTTCCGAAGAATATCTAAAAAAGGCAACTATAACAATTGTCATTGTACGACATCTCAGAAAAACAAACAATGTATACAGGAAAAAGCGTTCAGATTCAAGCCACAATAAAGAAAATCAACTCATAAAGCATCAAATAAACCCTTTTGCAACTTTACTTCAAATTGGTGACTAAACATATTATCAATAATGACAAGAAAATACATACACATGAATAGCACAGTCAAGGACTCAGATATATCGGATTAGCCACCTGGATAGCCCGAGGCAACTCCTCCATTCTTTTCTCTGCATACCTTTCATCCAAAAGCAACAATCTTGTAGACCCCTTCCATTTCCATTTCCCCTTAAACTCATCCCCCAACAAACCCTTCCAATTCTCTCCTTCCTCCTCTTCCTCAACAACCTCCACCACGGCAAACTCATTCTTTCGATTCCTCTCAATCCCCTCACTACCCCCATCTCCATTCTCCTCCTTCCTCTTCTTTTTCCTTTTCGGTCGCGAAATCTTAGCCAAGTTTCTGAATTTAACATATCCTTTTGAATTAAACTCCTTTGCCAATTTTTCCCTATATAAAACAAGGCTTAAACTTTCGCCATCTCCCTCTTCTTTGCCATAAGTCCTCGGGTCCAGCACAACAAGGTCTCCATGCTCCGCTTCCTCATCTTCTATTTTCCTCGAGTCTCCAAGTAAAGAAACAAACTCTTCTCCAACTTCATCCCCAGGAACTCTAGCAATATTACGAATCCTAGGCCAATTCAATAAATGCCCACGAAGCCTATTCTCTAAAGCAAAGCAATCCTTCGCAGGAACTCGAAGAGCAGCAATGTCAAACTCCCGAGTAAATTCCTCCTCGGCAATTGCTTTCTCCTCTTCACCCCCATCTTCCTTGCATTGGTCCAGCAGTTTTCGATCAGCTGTTTTCTCAAAATCATATGGGTATTGAGACGGTATTTTGCCCTTCCAAAGAGAGGGACCATAAGGGAAAGTTTGACAAGTAAACGCATGAGCAGCTATGCATAACTGAGAAACAAAAGTAAGGTCAGGACGAGAGGGATTAAGAGAAACTAAGCTGGCCGGACAGAAGCTAGTGAAAGGGAGAGAGATGGGTCGGAAAAACAACTTGGCCAACATCGATACACTGGTTGATTACTGTTGGATAGCGCGAAGATGGAAATCCAACTGTTAGACAATTTCACGGTTCTCTAAGGTGAAATTTTGGATGAGGCCGTATATATTATAATGATACG
>JANZLH020000427.1:8206671-8225792 GCA_026770325.2 Erythroxylum fimbriatum
CAGCTGATTTTTGCATCAGCTGGTTTTCGTATCAGCTGATTTTCGCATCAGCTGATTTTCGTATCAGCTGATTTTCGGATCAGCTGATTTTCGTATCAGCTGATTTTTGAGGTACCATTCGCATCGTCTGATTTTTGAGTGACCGACCGACCCCTCTTACTTCTTTTAGCCATAACTTCTTGTGTAGACCTCCGATCGACCTCATTTTCGAATCGTTGGTTTTCTAAGAAAATTTTCTATCTTCCTACATCTGATTTATCAGTATTTATTTTATTTCCAAAAATATGTTTTGAACTAAAGTGTGGCGATCGGTCGTCCAAGTCTGAGTATGCTTTACTAATTTTGCAATATCCGGAGCTACGGAGCTCGGATCGAGGCGAAACTTGTTTTAAATTAAACTAGAGTTAAAATGCTACAATTTTTATGAAGAACCCGAGTGGCGATTTTGTCTCCTAAACTTTCCAAATTTATCTTGAAGTCGGTAAAGGTCAGTTTTTGCTATTTTCTCTAAGATAGTCTTTTAATCATAACTTCTACATTTCAAGTCCAATTTGAGTGATTCCGATTGCGTTGGAATCGTTAGAATCGAGAGATCATTTTTATTAAAATGACAACCCAAATCTTCTAATTGAATTTTCCCTCCTAGTTGGGGTCGTTGTGTGTTCAGTTTGGGTCTTCTATGCCGTGTAAGTGCGAATGTTGGGCCTCGGAGACGGGGTCCAACAATGTCGATGGGCCATCTTAACTCTTTTGGAGACTTCGCTCAAAGTTCTTATTGTTTGAAAACTTTCAGGACTTCTGAATCTTCCTATATTAATGTTTACCAAAAGCTCTTCCTTACTTACACTAACCCAAGAGTTTTTGTAGTGGATGGTGACAAAGCTTTAAAACTTGGTCGTTCTATTATAACCTTAGATGTTAAACGTAGATGTTAAACGTAGAGAAAACATAAAGGCTATTTCTCATAAGGAAGCGACAAAGACTATAAACCCTATAATTAAGAGAAAACTAAAAGAAAAGTCTCCATCAACTTTAAGCTCCAAGAAGGCTAAAATATCAATTCCTAAGAGATCTGGTAGAAAGTTGACCCGTTTAACCACTAAGCTACTTGAAGGAATTGAAATTACAAAACTTGTGATTAAAGACACTGCCACTATATAAGAGACTTCTTTCATTCCTAAGAAGATTGCGGAAGACATCAATGACGGTATCTTACTCTTGGTTTTCCTTTCACAGATAACCCGATATCATATCTTTCACCTCTTGTCTTTTCTCATAAGTCAAAATTTGGAGGAGTCAGAAGTTCTTCTGAGCCAAATATTACTGAAGTAAATTCATTAGAGGTAAAGTAGGAATTCCTTTTGGTCGGGTCAGCCTAGTGAGGCCCGGCCCAGTGAGGCCCAACTTCAAGCCCAGGCATTAACGGTCCAGTAATAGGAAGTTGTCTCCCATGCAAACACGATGATTCACATAGAGTCCTAAACCTAATGACAACCTACCGCATATATAAGGTAATGTTCAGCCACGATAGAGGTACGAACTACAAACCCTAGTTGTCTTCTTGTTCTCCAAAGCCAAAAACTCTCAAAAAGACTGACTTGAGCGTCGGAGGGGCCTTCCGGGAAACAACCCCCGGAGAGTCTTTGTTTGTCTTGCAGGTTTTCCATAGGCGAAGCTTCACAAGATCATGGATCAAAACAGCGATATTCCAGCCTTGCAGAATCCGGCTGAACCAAGAATAAACATATTTTTCATCCATAGATGAAGCAATTGGGAGGTGATTGTATTCACTAATTTTTATCGCATTTGACACAGGATGCCCTCCAAGCTTTAGAAATTTGTTTATCTAAAGAAGAAGAATTCTTCCTAGTGATTCGTACCAGAGCAGAAGAAAGTTTATTCACCTTCTCTATCATTATTTTGATTACCTTAATTGTAGACGTTGAGTTGGACTTTAATTATAGAATTTCATTTATACAAACAACCTCATTTTATGTTAATGGTTGCAGCAATTTTGGACTTTTTTTCCAGTTGGAGAGATAGTTAAAGGTTATTGGGAGACAAATGCATAACTCTCTAAATGATCAACCATATATTAACAATAAGAAATAACTCTTCAAGTTGCAGAAGCAAAAAAATATGAGAAGAAGCTAAACGATGAAACAAACACCAAGATTTAATATAGAGACCTCCAATATAGAGGAAAAAAATCACTGAACAAATCGATAAATAAGTCCACTAAACTCAATAAGGATTTACAGAAAAAGTTGATCACTCACCACTCACAACAACAAGTTGTCTCCTAAAGTTTCACAATCAACAAACTCTCAAACCAATCCCAAAAACAATCAAACAAGGATGATAATATAAACTTCTTTGTCTTCTCACTGTTTTTTTTCTCACTTTTGGACGTTTTAATCGCACTCTCGATCTTATGTTGACCTGGAACAAGACTCAACTATTTATAGGCACCTCTGGCTTGATAGCTTCAAAATCTTAACTGAACTCAACTAGCTATATTACATCTTATCCTAATCAAATTACATCACATTATCCAAGAAGATGACATCCTTATCTAAATGGGGCTCTATCTGATAGGATTTATCTACATCCTAACTAACAAAATAAGAGATTACATCTATCCAGGAATGATACATCCATATTCACGAATATCTCCACTATCTTTAGATGATCTTCTCACACAATCTTTTATCTTTTAGAGATGATGTCTATCTACTGTGATCTTATTTGCCACATCATCCAAGATCTCAAAATAGGGTTGGACACTCAACAATCTCTCCCTCCAGCCCAAGTATGGTGAAGACATGTTATTCTCCATCATCTACTTGAGATTCATCCCAACAAGTTTACTACAAAGCTCATGCTTATTTCCGGGAACCACTTTAATGAGCATACCAGCACTATTCAAATCTGTATGAACCTTCTTCAACATTAATTATTACTCTTCTATCATGGACCTCAACCAATGATATCGGACGTCTTCATAAAATGCAACCTCCTGCACATCCTCAGGCTCCCCCTCAACAGTAAGTAACGAGTACTCATAACTTATATATCTTCTAAAAGGCCTTTTCTCCCTTGCCGACTTTTGAAGCTGTGTTTCATCAACTATTGTATCTCATTGTCGCCCTAATTCTTATGCTCAATAGAGTCATAGACATTTGAATGCACCAACTCTAATAACGTTAACTTCCTTGCAGATCTTCTTATGAAAGAGACTTTATATGTTGAGAGTTCTTAACTGGGATAAGGGATTTACTAGCCAGCAACTTTAATCATTTCTCAATGATGTGCCCAATTGTCGATTCCACATATTTGGTGAAGTTTCCTCTTCGACTATGTATAGTTCTCCACCACCATATACCTTTAAATGTGTCTTATACAGTGAGCAACATAACTCTCCTCGGGTTGTTATCATTGTGCCTTTGGATAGTTTCCACTTCCTATCCCCAAAAGTGTGGTGAAATCCTCCTTAATTTTACACATTCGTCGATCACAAATTTAGTCTTAGATCGAGGATGTGTCATACATCTTTCAAGGTTAATAAGAATTTGACGTTTATCTGAACTCAGATATCACTTGCACCGACTATCTTAGCGAAACTTTGGTTTCTCATCTTGACGCTCCCAAAATCTCTACTCTTGTAGCTTAAGAAGTATTCATTCTTTGAAACACAATAATAAGATGCTCGCATGTCGATTAGCCATTTTGAACCAATATTGCTGACATGGAAGTATCCATTAGTTAATAAACTAGTGACACCTCATCATCCATACTTAAAGCAGTTGAAACTATAATCTTATCATCATCGTCATCCCTATGAGCTTCCTTTTGTTGACCCCTCTTCCACTTATAGCAGAACCCCTTAATGTGTCCTGGGTTGTCAAAATAGTGACACGTATTCACATCTTTCTCACCTTTGAACTTTGAATTGTTTTTAGACTTACTATGACCATTGGGACCCCTACTCTTATTCCTTCCCCTGCTTTTTGTCACAAAAGCCTACACGTTGTCAGCTTCAATCTCATTTCTTTTGATTTCTTCATTATACATACTTTCTTTGATTACATCCAAAGAAAACATACCTTCAGGAGCTGAGTTGCTAATAATCACAGGTAGCATTTCCGGTAACAAACTCAAATAGGAAAAAGCTTGTAACTCATCGTCAATAATGGTCTTCATAATTGTAAGCTTATTGATTATGTCCTGGAAATCACTTAGATGCTCTGAAATTGATTTCCTAGCCTTCAACTTCAAATTCACAAGCCTCTTAATCAAAGAGTCCTTGTTACGAATAGTCTTCCTTTCATATAGACTTTCTAGCTTCTTCCATAACTCAAAAGGATCTATTTCTTAAGTTAAATGGTTGAATATGCTAATATCAATCCATTGTCTGATAATGCCCGGAGTTTTATGCTTCATCTTTTCCCATTTTTTGCTCGACTTCTTTTCAGGTTTTGAAAGAACATCATCCTTCACACCTCTATCCACATCAATAGGATCAAAGAGATCCTTGAATGCAAAAGGTCCTCCATCATGGGCCTCCAAATCGAGTAACTTGATAACGTTAACCATAGAGCTACTTCCACCTTCCATTAGAATGGCTCTTATATCACTTGTTGGAAGACAAATACACAACTCTCTAAAAGATCAACGAAATATTAACGACAAGAAATAACTCTTCAATTTGTAGCAATAGAAAAATATGAGAAGAAACTAAACGATAACACAAACACCAAGATTTAATGTAGAAAACTCTCCAATGCAGAGGGAAAAAACTATAAGACAAACTGACAAATAAATCTACTAAACTCAATAAGGATTTACAGAGAAAAAAAAGTTGATCTCTCACCCCACTCAACAATAAGTTATCTCACAAAGTTTCAGGATTGAAACCAAAGTTGATATCATAATCAACAAATCCTTAAACCAATCTCAAATACAACTAGACAAGGATGAGAATCTAACTCTCATTTCCATCTCACTATATTTTTCTCACTTTTAGATATTGTGATCGCACTCTCTATCTTATGTTCACCTGGACCAAGACTCGGCTATTTATAGGCACCTCTGGCTTGATAGTTTCAGAATCCTAACTGAACTCAACTACTTAGATCACATCTTATCCTAATTAGATTACTTCCATTATCTAATAGGATGACATGTTCATTCAAATAAAACTCTATTTGATATGATTTGTCTATATCCTAACTAACAAAATAAAAGATTACATATATCTAGGAATCATACATCCTTATCCATGAAGATCTCTACTATATTAATATGATCCCCTCACACAATCTTTATCTTTCAAAGGTGATTTCTACCTATTGTGATCTTATCTGCCATATTATCTAAGATCTCAAAATGGGGCTGGATAGTCATCAAAGACGATGTTGTCTTCTCAAGATTATCAATCATTTAGGATATAAAACCTTTATTCCCTATTGTAGTAAAGACTTCTTCCTCCAAGGTTGGAGGTACAACAATTTCTTTCTCATTCCTCATATGCAGAATCATGTCTCACTAGGCATGCCAAATTATTGGTTTCTTTTTATAATCAACCTCAAATTCGGGCACACTAGGGAGAAATTCTCTTACCTAACTTCTTATCAACAATATGAGTGGGCTTCGAAAAACTTAGAAAATGAAACTCTAAGTTACCAAAATGCAAAAGAGTGTCGAAATAAGGTTTGAACTAAAGAGACAATTTGATTTAGGGAAAGAAAAAGTACAAGCTATAAAGAAAATTTGAAATAAAGATGAGTAGACAATACAAAGAAAACTGAAAATTATAACAGGGATTTTGTTGAAATATTCTGATTGTCTTTATGTGTGTATTGTCTCAACACTACCAACTATCAAGTTTATTGCTTGAAAGGACATAAAATTCTAATGAATTCAAAACATTTGATATTTTAGCTTTAACACACAAAAATGTAGAACATCTATTCAGCTCTATAAAGAAAGATCCACTACATCGTGTACAAGATAATCTGGTTTCTATGTTTTAATCGATATTTTGATGTGATACAAACTTCAATAAACATTTATATTTGAGAATTATGTGCAAATTTCATGGTCAAATGATTGTTGTACTATTAGGAGTAAAATTTATATTCCTGGTATATTCAAAAGTAACTAAATGTTCAAAAGCGGTTTTAAATGGGTGAGAAAATTTCAGGTGATCTAAGGAAAATGAAGCTACTTATTATCGTAATTAAATTTATTTGCAAGTAAACGGAAATCAAAATGATAGTTGCAACTTACAAGTCTAGTTTCGATTGCACAGATGTGTTTAATTGATGCAAAATATAATGCTTTCAGTGACCATCATTTTGCTCTGGTGAAACGCCTCAAGGCCCTTTTAATCTCATGGAACAACAGAATCCTTTCCTGGTGCTCATGACAATTAAAATCTATGCAGAATGAGCTGGAAAACTGAAAAAGATGCTGCTGCGGAAATATTTTTCATGAGGGGAAAAGCACGGTTTCATTGTCAAAATCGGAAACAAGACATTATCCTGATACATATCATTTGTCCTATTTGCTTGTTTTAATGATCAAAACTAACTGTAAAGGGTGTTTCAATATGCCCAGACAAAAGTTTCAGGGTATAATATGATAATTGCCCTGCGCTGGGCTCCAGGCAGACGGTATCAACAAGGCTGCTGGCACCAAAAGCATTTCAGGCCAACAGTAACAGATTACATGTCGACCATCTCAGGCCGCACGCCTGATGAAATAAACTCAAATGAATTCGCCGACTGCCATGTATTTTCAAGACAGAAAAGTTAAATCCTCAGTTGTTCAAGTATATCCCTTAGCCAATTTCAGCTGTTAAGCCTCTCAAAGAAGTACAGGTAGCCCATGTCTTTTGGAGGGTTTTTGGAAGCCCCAACTTTGTTGTCGTTAAAAATCACCCATCTACCATCTTTAAAGATGTGTGCAACGTAATGGCCGCATTGGGTAGATGTTCCCATGTGGCTCACTATACCAAAAAGCCTGTATCCTGCATAAGGGCACAAAAACAAGGATTTTGGTTAACATACTTCGAGTTGCAAGCAGCAATATTATCCACCTTCATCATATTAACAGTAGATGCAAGATGAAGTTACAAATATATCAGTTTTAAAGTGAAAGAAATTACAACCGATGTTCAATCAAGGGGAAAAAGCAAATTTTCAACATTTTCAAACTGATTTACAACAAAAACATCTCCTCTATGATTAAAGTTGTGATTCCTTTTTCTGCTACTACAATCTATTCAGCAGTCACAGGGAACAAAATAAACTTTCAACAATTTCAAGCTTAAATGCAGCAAATACACCACCACTGTGATTAAAATTGTGATAGCATTTCTACCACAACAATGAATTCAGCAGTCAACAGGACTTCAGAATTAAAACAGAATCATTTCTAAATTTTATTAACACGTATACTAAAGCGTTAAGAAATCCATGTAGAAAATGCAGAAAGCTAAAAGGCTGAAGCTCCTACCTATACAATCAAGAGGAGCAAATTCAGCTACTTAATTTTAAGAGTTATGGTCATGTAACAATTGAATATTCTGTGGATATATAAAAATGTTGAGAACCAATGAACAAGAACAAGGTGAAGAAACTAACTGCCTCCTCCATCTGGCAATCCTGCATCATGTGAAGCAGGCGCAGTGACTGATAAGGTGTCATCCATATCAGATGAAAGAGAAGCATCAGGATTGCTGAATATCCAATCTGTTGCTTTCTCAATATCACCACCCTGCAAAATGCACACAAAATAGTAATTGATAACGCAAGAATTTGTGCCTGTAAAATTGTTAATTAACCCGCTTTTCCTCCCAAAAGTAACTGAAAGACAGAAGATTACTGAAGACTTGAGCGCCTTTCGAGCAACTGCTTCTTGAAAACCAAATGAGATTAATTTATCCACTTTTGACTGGTCGATTTCAACTCCATGCAGCCCTTGGGAAATAGGAATATCAATATCTGAAAGAATAAAAGCATCTAACATTAAGAAATGTAGCAGTAAAATACTTGACATAATTTTCACCACTCAAGAAGAGCTTGTTTCAAAAAAAAAAGTTTGCTTCTCTGAAAATTGATCTTCTCAAGGTAAAAAAGGAACTTAGATACCTGGGTCGTCCATGTGAGAAAGCAACCAATTCATTGCCTCTTCTACCCCAACATTTGAGGTGTTAATCGCAGCTTTCTGACAGTGGAGATGATTGAAGCCCATTGAGACAAGCTGAGAAACAATATCTTCACTCGCCACAACTTCCAACTCTTTGCCAGGGACTGTGAATTATAAGTATAGCATCAAATGACATTATCAGCTCCTCCAAACAGATAAGGAAATAAAAGAATAGATCTACCATTAACCCGCAAGAAAATTACATCCTAGCATTGAAGTTCTAATACATCATGCAAACCATCTTAAAACACTACAAGGTGAAAACAATATCAAAAGGTTCAGCAACAACTACTGATAGTTAAATTCATATAACACCAAGGATCAACTACTGATAGTTAAATTCATATAACACCAAGGATTTAACGATAGTTAAATTCATATAACCCCAAGGATTAAGGATAGGATACTTCACCCCTTAAGAATATCCCGGCAATGCAATCAAAAGCCAACAGAAAGAAGAGAATGTGCTCCTTAAACACACACAAAGACGGGGCAAATTTCCCAAAAGTCCTAACATACAAAAGTTGAACAAAAAAGAAAACACGACAAGAACAAGGCAGATCAAATATATGGAGTCAAAATTTAATGATATAAGAAAATTTTTAAATCGTATAAGAACAGGGATAAAGCAAAACGAACGCATGGTAACTTGATGCAGAATGACTTGAAGTTCAAAAATGAAACAAGAATTATCTGAGAAAATTTTTAGAATATGTATTTGTTAGGATTCAAAATCCTAACAAGTCCTATTTCAGCAATCAACCACAGATCAACAGTTCAAACAAGAAAAGCAGTAAGCAAAACAGAGAAGAATGAAGTATGAATGGCTATTCAGTATATTCGATATAGTAACCGGCTAAGCTTCGAGGGCTAGCAAACCTCCTCAGTACAATATTCTCATAACAAATTCATTGTGATACCTTCTACCCGACCCCACACAATCCTTTTATTCCCTTTTCTATAACTAACTATCCAGCTCAGCCATATATTTCCACTCACAGAATTACTCATCTACCCCACTCTGTTTCTTTTCCTACTATACTGTTGTTGATATCGAGTCTCAACAGTATTCAAACTTTAAATGAAAATAAGACTGATATTTCCTCTGTAAATTTTGAATTATCAAATTAGAAGATGTGATGATTTCCTCTAAAAGTGAATCTTAGACCCAAGGAGTGGTTCTTAGTTTCTTAATCCTAGGAGTAATTCCTAAAACTATCATTGTTTAGTTTTCCCTACTAAAAATCCAGCAATCCTGAATTGAAATTCTAGGAAACCTAACCTGCTGAAATTCAGACGTAAAATTTGAAGTGCAACAAACATAATAAAAATTGAGTACCCAGAGCTTTCAATTTACGTGAGTTATATTAACTAGCTGACATATCTGCTATTCATCCTACATCTGTAACACTGCCAACTTCCTTCAAAGCAGCATCCTGTAATAACTAGGACATGCCATCCCCTTCACCCTTTCCACCCCTTACCTAAAGTAAATGTGAATAAAAAGATTGAAAGGTTGAGATGCAAGGAAATATTGATAACAGTTCCAGGACAATCCTACAGGTAATGATGCATCCCTACCAATTATTTTCAGTAAGACATATGATGAAGTAACAAATAACCATTAAGCATAGTGGCTCAATGGGAGAGGAGGGTTAAACAAGGTTCACTAATTCCCTGTAGTGACTTTCTCTTATTCTACACCATAAGGCCAAACCATAAGAGACTACATGAAATTAAGCTATGAATGCAAAACTTCTGTGCACCTTCAACAAAATAAAAATAGCACTCAATTCAAAATCTCCAGAAAGTATGTCACCTACCATCATCAGGTAGCAGCTCCTCCCCAGGCTGAAGGCCCTTGCTGCGCATGTGGCTAATATCTATTATATCAGGAACATCAATATAGACATCTGCATGTAACACTCAGATCAGCAAAAGTAACATTTTGGTATGGCTATGATTTAAGAGAAAGAAATGCAAGACAAGTAATGAAGCCAAGAGAGACTTTACCGAGCTTTTTTGGCACCCAGCCTTCTTCCATAACAAATTTCCGCATATGCAACACAAGATAATCTGGAAATGAAGTCAGCCCAGCAGTCCTGCAGCGCAGTAAAAATTTGTGGAATGAACAATATTTCCACCATTTTGCTACCAAAGTATCATTAGCCTGCCCTTTGCTACTTTTTTATGAATCTGATAATATTATGAATCTTACTTTAGTGCGGTGGTCTTAGCCTTCAATGCCGTGCTATAAAAATCTTGAACCTCCTCTGGAGCTGAAAAGTTAGCTAGACATGCTTCTAAAGGAACCCTTGGTCGCACAATATCATCAGCAGACCTGTCATAGTTGGTGTGGTAAGACAATATTTAAATATCAAAAGTTGACACCAAAGTACTATTACTTACACATCCTTCCCTTCTGATAATTTTACTGCTTTCAATTTCTGGAAAGCTTCTAGTTCATCTGAATTCACAAAAGAGAAACGCAGAAAGTTGGCAGACCTATTTAACTAATAACAATGACTGAAAGTAAATGGGAAAAACAGAAAGGAAACCAGACCTTTATTGATGGCCTCGTGTAATGGAATATTCAGAGAAAGAATGTAGTCAAGTCTTCTATTATAAGCAACCTTTCCAGATGAACACAAGATACGATCTTCAATACCAAACTTAAAACTCCTAGAAGGGTCCAACTCGGGTCTCACACCATTAGCACGTTCAACTTCGTCAAGGAAATGTAGGAAGAACTCTAATGCATCCTACATAAAAGTGGAGGTGGGATATCAATCAAAACATCATCGGTTAAGGGTTATTATATTTCTCCAACAAATCCTTGTTTGTACAATTGATTGTAAAATATGACAACATTGTTATTACTATGACTGGTCGTAATCATTTTAGCATTTCGGTCTAGGTTGATTTGAATCAAAATCTATACCAAACACCCCCCCCCCCTTTTTGCTGGCAATGATATTTATTAGTTATGGAAAAAAATATGCATCATCCAAAATGCATTGTTTCCTGAAGAAATCCTCCTCCTATAGAGACAGGAACATAATCTTCAGCATCTTGATGAATAATTTTAAATCTGTCTACTTGAAATGAACTCTCTTTCTCAACCATAAGTTAATAATTACAAACAAAATGCTCTTCAGGTTCAACCACAAGAAGGGAAGCAATGGGCTGGGCTGGGCCGGGCCGGGCCGATGCCAATTACCAGCAGCCTAAGTCCGGCCCAAGCACTAAAATGATGTCATTTTCAGGTCTTTAGATTATGAAATCTATAGATCAAAACATCGTTATGGTCAGTTATATCAAAACAACAACATTCTGGCAGTGGGGGATCAGGCCTTTAAGGCTAGCCAATATCGTGAACCCTAACCACAAGTATCTTGTTCATATTCCTAAATCCAAACTATATCACTTCCTGAAGAATCTTCATTTCTCCTAGAAGCTGTACTTGTATAATAACTACCTTCCCCACCCAAGAAAGAAAAAGAAAACTGAAGGATGAAAACTAAAATCACTTGTCACCATAAGAAACAAAGAGAAACATAATTTATCTGCAAAGTTCCTTTCACAGAGACTTGGAACTCTGTTTATTCTTCATGGTTATGGAATTGCAATATCAAGGGCATCCATGAAACCATCATGTTCTCACTGTCACTCCAATTTGTTTGAAAGACAAAAAAGATGCAGATAAGAGATGAGAAAGGAAAAATAAATGAATGAAACAACATTTGTTCCCCTCATCTTTTCCAAACAACTTTCAAATAGCTAAATATTATGGGTATCTCTGCTCCTTCTCTTAAACATATGTTCCTCAAATATAAGTAATTCAGGTCTATAAAAGGAGAGTTACAATTGAAATAATTGATCGAGTACTATAATAAGCATACCTGCTGTCTCATTGATGAAAACTCTGGGTGACTAGCAGCAATGATAGACTTGAACATGCGTGGGGGTATCCCTTCTTGTTTCTGTTGTTTGACGGGAGTAGATCGGAAAAAAAAAGAGAGAGTTTTAAGTTATCAACCATATACAAGACAAGCACATTGTATCTCATTAAGTCTAAACTTGCAAAATAAGTTAAAATTTCCATTGGGTATACACTGAAATTAATATCTAAATCCATAAGTTTTCGAAAAGCAAACAAAAGTCAAAAATATTGTTAAAAGAAGCGTATCAGATAATCTGATGCTGTTAAAAAAAATTTCCTAGACTACAATACTTAGTCACCAGCCACTCCAGCTGGACACAAAGGTTACAGTTAGGGGTCAAATTTCTTGACATTGCATCATTCACCTTATCATCTTTCTGGATGACATAAAAATGAAAAACCAAAAAAATACTAAGAAGCTAGTAGCATAAAGGATGATAGAATGTTTCATTGGCCATGCCTCCTGTGCAGGAACTGAGTATTTTCCAGACAATAATCCATGCGCCAGTTTTGTTCTGTCATATAGAGACAAATAATCAAAGAGAGGACCAAAGTATATCAGCAATATGATAATGTTCTCATTCATTAAGTTCAGTAAAATAGTTGGTGTGATATATGACCAACCAAGATACTTGAAAAAGACAAAGGCAATACAAACAAACTTGAGATGCTAAAAAAAGTAACAGTAATAACAGAGAGAGCAAGAGAGAAATTAATAGGAACAGATAAGGCAAACAGTTTGGATCATAATATGCAAGTTACTTACAATTGCATATTTAAATCCACAGTTGGATCAGCTGGAGCCATCTCAAAAGCCATTTTTAAGCTTTGAGTCGTATGGTATCTGCTTACAGAAGGATCAGACGACCAACATGCATGCGTAAATAACATAACATAGCTAAGTTGATGTTAACATTCACAAACTCATTTATACACAGAGACAAACAAGAATATAAGCATTGACCTTGAACAGAAGTAATGTGTTGAGAACACAACTTGAATAGTTGCAGACATGTAGCAACTGCAAGAAGAATATATTAGAAAGAAGAGAACAAAAGTGTCATGTTTCTGGAAGCACGTTCCTACACAAAATTACCTGTTTCCAAGATTCACAAGGCCTGTATATCCTGGTCCAAAAATTGGTTCAACATCCTCCCCACTTTCTTGAATTCGATTCCAATCAAAGTTGGTATTCTGGTCAAGTTCCCTTTCAGCAGTAGTCATTTCAGTCTAAAACCAAACATAACAATCTTAGCTTCCAACAAAATCTGTTTATCATGATTGACCAGCAAGGTACAAGGGGAAATGTAACCGAGATTACGTCAGAAAAGATGTCATAATGTTATCTAGTTATCCTAGTGGAACACATCCAGCAAACCAAACACAACAAACTCACCAAGCTGGAGATATGATATAAAAGACATCAAAAACATCAAAGCTGGACTGTTGTCTAAAATATCGGAAGTGAAAAAGAAAAACTTAACAGCTATGACCATACAGTGATATTAGCTAGCAGGTCCTAAATGTTGCCCTGTTAAAAAAGAGTACCTCTGTACTCTACAAACAGAAATGGACCTATGTCTTTTATATTTTATTATCATTGATTTCCCTTTCCCTGTCTATCTCTTCAAGTATTAATCACATTAGGACACCAAATTAATGACTACAGTATTCAACCTCTCTTCACTGTCAACATAAACTACTTCCTTGGTTAACTTTCACCAAGTCATTAACAGAAAATATACATATGCATCATGAGTCCTTTCTCACCAGAGCCTCCTAACAAAGGATGTACAGATCAGAACTTCAAACAAATAAAAATGATCCAATTTAAATTCCCTTCTGTAGTCCAGATAAATAAATACATGTTCAATCATTTAGCAACAAGCATCAAATTTCACATTTTCTGCACCAAAAATTGAAATGAATAGATAGTCCCCTACTCCCCTCTGATATTGCAGACCATGTCAAAACTTACCTTTTGCAGTGAAGAAAAGTCGACGCCAAAAAATGCCAGATGCTGGGCTAATAATGGGTCCAGAACACTATCATCCTCTGGATAAGAGAAAACATCTGAGCTGCCACAATGCGTCATGTTCATGAGTTCCAGGAAAATGCATCCAACAGATCTCAACTGAAAGATTATGTAATAATCACTCAACAAGCGAAAATAAACTCTAACGACTAAAGTTTCTCTGCTATTCCAAATGACAAGTTTAATTTGCCACATAAATATAAAGCATGTTAAGTTGGAGAGTTAAACTTTCTGGCCAATCTCCTTCATCTTAGAGAAATCATTTTTTAAGTCGTGTGCATCCTATCTCGACTTATGAGTTTAATATATGTCTCTCAGTATTAAAAACAGTCCCCTATACTTGGAATTGCTACAAGAACACGTCATACATACTTGAGAAGCGTTATTGAATTTTATTTTTCATACCATGCCACACTATTGTTATCTCATACTGATTGGTACCCTTAATATTTCTATGTCCAACCAAAATACATCTACTCAAGGAAATGCACTGTTTCATTACGTTCATCATTATCAAAAATATAACTTGCATGATATATAGTAAGAAAATTATGGCTTCCTCACACACAACATGGTGTTACCTGTTGCTTCCAAATCAGCTGTAATTGTCCCCAGCTTGACTGAGAGGGGATAGCCTGTTTCTTTGTAGTATTCAACAGCATGGTTGTTACCACCAGTTCCATCCCAATTTCTCCGCCCACAAAGGATAGTGCCATCGGTAAGATTCAGCCACAGATTCTCTTTTTTCTCGCACTTTGCACATTTCCAACCAGAAGGGGGGACAATAACACCATTGTCAATCTGTTGTAAATTCATAGCATATGCACTAACTTGCTTCTTATCAGCTGTCCAAGTAGCAAGTGTCTCTTTTCGCTCTGCACCCTCAGCCATTAAAATAGCATCAACGGCCAACCTTACCTGTAGCATTCAGAAAAGTGGTTAACACATTGAGGCCTGGATTTCAGATAACGGAAATTCATAACATTGGCAAAGCACAACCAATATGGACCTTTTCAGGCAGCTCCACTGAAGGAAATGGAAAACTAACATAGTCAGGCAAAATGACTACACTGTGAGTTTCATCATAGCCAGGTTCGTCATTTTCAAACCCTCCATCAACACCTACATATTGACAAATCATACGGGTTACGTAAATCAGTTCAAAAGGAAGCAACTTGACTTGAAATCGCGTACCTATAGCCAAGAGAGTGGGTTTCTTGGAAGGGCGATCTTCAGGAAGTGGCTTGTTAGTATGTTTGATATGCAAATACACGGGGTTTCCAGTCTTTTCATAGTTCCAGCCCACATAATCCTTCCCAAAAGCAAGAAAGCTGGTCATGTCGATGAACAAGCCGCCTTCAGACCTCTAAAATTTATTACACAGAATCCACAATTATTCAAACACATCAAAGAAACAGCAAAAAATAGTGTATTAGTTGCAAGAAAATCTCAAAGAAAGAAATTTCTTGGGAAACAAACAGAAAATAGAAGTAGAAAATTCCAAAGAATGTAAAATACCGGAGTGTCGAAGGAGACACAGCATTCTTGCTTGTAGATGCGATTCGAGGGTTCGGGGATCCGAACCCGAGAGAGACTAGACCGGAGCAGCTCCATCATCCACTCCTCTCTTCCTCACTACCTAGCACTTACAATCCTATCCGACGAATGCTTCTTTCCTTCTTCGAGCTTTGCCGGTTTGCCCTAAACTAAAATTGAATGACAATGTCAGTTGTAAAGAGCGAGACAGAGAAATGTCCTAAGCTTGTCAACCAGGGTTTTAGGGCTGATAGAAAGGGGTATATTTAACCTTTAAGTTTACCTCCAGTGACAAATTTAACGAAGAGAGTATAAATTAAATCGTAGTATCTCATATTCAAAATAAGTCTCGTTTGGAGGAATGCACAAATGGCTTGGGACAAGGACCAAGTCACAATGTCAGAAATGCGCTCGGTTGGCAATCTAGCAGGGTAATTTGGGACAAGGACCAAGGTTTGATTTCCGGTAACGGGAGCGCATGGGCCGCTCTGCTAGGTGGTCGATCGAGATCAAACTGTGATTTAACCCCTCACAATATAGTCGGGCCTGGGTGTGGGGGCAGCTGGGGTGGCTGATTCTACCTTTTAGGACAAGTTAATGAAATGTCTGATATACCTTTATTAATTATATGTTAAAATGCCTTTAAAATATAATCTGTGTAATTAAGATATGAGAGAAATTACAGGGTAATTTTGGAAGTAAAATCATAAATATGCATAAAAAGTCACAAACGACACTTATTTTGAATAATTAAAATCCCTTTAAAACGACACTTATTTTGAATAGGAGGGAGTATCATTTAAATAACATTCAAATTCAAATTAACACAAAAAAATGACAGAAGTAACCCAAGGGGTGTGGTTAAGTGGAAGGGACTCATCCATCTTTAACTAAAGGTCAGGGGTTCGATCCTTGGCTTTGGGTATGGAGCAGCCTTAAATTCTTGGGTCAGCTGTCCCACCCTGTGAGGTGCCTACAAACCAACGAAGGGATTAGTCACTGGATCCGCCGGTGGATACCCTGGTCTAGGACCCAAAAAAAAATGACAGAAGTATAACGCCAGTAAGTTTATGCCAAGTTAACGATTATGTGGCATATATTTATAACATTTAATATTAATATAAGTCTCCTATAGTCACATAAATATGACGTAACAATATAAGATCCATGTATTTAAATTGAAATATTTAAATCAAATTAATATAAAAATGTAAGACTCATTCATTTAATTTAACCCTAAATAATTTTTTTTAGTAATTCAGTAAATTTTATAAAAAATAATAAGAGGTTATATACAAAACAAAGAATTTGCTAAACAGAAATCTCATACCTACCAAAAGAACAAGTCAGGACAACAACATCACCCAAGTGCACCAACACAGCTATCAACACAAAAAGACCAAACACATAATCCAAGCTCAAAATACTAAAGCTGCAATCACCAGAACTTAGGAAATGGAATGAAAGGAAGTTCTGTTGTTTGTCTTGTCCTCTGTCATGAGTGTCTTCGTTCGCATACCTTGCAAGCTATATCATCCGTCGGGAATGATTTTCCCTCTATTGACTCACCTTCCTTAAGGCAGTAGGACTGAAAAAGTTTGTTGTGCCCGTGAGCTAGTAGTTTAGTGCATTGAAAGAAATAGATTTGTCTCCCCAACGGAACAACCATTTGCATGACAAGCTCTCAAAGTGTTTTAGCTGAGAATCTCCAGAACTTGGAAGATGATCCTGGCTCTTAAGCTCTCCATCTCCATAGCTACATCCCTGAAAGCTCTAGAGTTCCTTTCGGTCCAAATGTCGTAGACCATAGTAGATAAAAGAATAGGGAAGATGGAATTCTGCTAAGGATGTTGGTGAAACCAAGATAGGATAGAAGGAAGGCTGGAGTAGTTGGGAATGTTGATTTAGAAGTAGATGAAGCAATGGGTCCAAACAGATTTGGAGAAAGGGCAATGAAAAAATAGATGTTCATTTGATTCCATGTCCGAAATACAAAGGGAACAATGGTTAGGGGTATATAGAAAGTGAAGTTTATCCCTTGTTGAAAGTTTTTTTAGGACGGCTACCCAAAGAATGAAAGGACATCTTGGACTGTTATGTTTGAACCAAACCAGGGAGTACCAAGGTACTTGTTGGGAAGATGGTCTTAAGAGGTTATATACTGAATCATTGGTGTAAAATTTTGAAGAACTAGGCAGCCATTCCAAATGATCCAGAGAACTATTTGGTTGGTATTGAATAGGTTCAAAGTCCTCAATAAGCTCCATAGGAAATAACTGCCACCGCTATACATTATTGCTAATTATTTCAAAAACCTTTGCTGTCGTAGGTAACCCCGATCCATGTATCTGTCTCGGTGATAAGAAATCCCTTAGGATTCCCCTCAGATGCTAAGGATCCTGCCATAAGAGAGTGGACTGCCCATTACCTATCCTAAATCTGAATTGATTCCCTAATTTGTCCCTCACACTCAAGAGTTTCCTCCAACTCCAGGAGCTATTGGTGGTAGGTTGAGCATTCCAAAAAATTTTCCATCTCAAAATGATCATATGCACCCATTTAACCCACATGACTTCGCTATCATTGAAAAGGTACCAAATCCTCTTTCTTAACAAAACAATGTTCCAAGTTAGCAAATGTTTAATCCCTAACACCCTTCCTTTTTTGGCTTGATAAGGTCACTCCATTTAACTTTGGATTGATGGTGACTGTCTACCCTCCAAGCCTATAGAAAGTTCGTGAGTTTAGCTTCTAGTTCTTTAAGGACAGTGGATGGGAGAATAAAGAGAGAGGCCCAATACACCTAGAATGAAGAAAGGATGGAACTCACTAGTTGAAGTATAGCCGCATAGGAAAGATTTTTGTGGGTCCATTTATTAACCCTCACATCAATCTTATTCAATAAGGGCAAACAATCTCTCCTCGATAACCTTCCCGTAATGAAGGGAATTCCTAGATACTTTATGGGTAGGGTGTAGCGCCCCCATACCGTAGAGTACCCACCGCGATGCCGCAGGTCATTCCGGTACGTATCCTACGATAAGAGAGAACTACGAACAAACACTACTATACTCCACATGGCATCACAATAATAAAACATTAATATTAAATTGCAACTTTTTAAAACCAAACTTTTTCCATTTCATTTCATCAAACTCAGTAATTTACATGACTGTCAGTTTTCTCTGTCTATACATCACTCTGAAAACTTAACACAAACTGCTATATAACAAAGTACAAAACATCAGTCCTAACTAGGTCATCCAAAAGAATCCCAGCTGACCGACCTGTGAGCCATAGCCTCTCTCGCCAATATGATCTACACGGCTCGAACAGTCTCTCTGGAGCTAGGGGTCTACTCTCGATCCTGAAAAATAGGTTGCAATTTTGGGT
>JANZLH020000427.1:8235902-8247703 GCA_026770325.2 Erythroxylum fimbriatum
TTTAAGGGGTGGTTGGTTCAAATAAGGTAATAGTAATAAAAATGAGAATGAATATAATCCTTATAAATATGATGGTTAGTTAGAATGAAGGAATGATTACCATTACTATTAATAGTGATTTATTTGTTAAAAATATTGATAAAAAAGTTTGTTAGTTTTTGTTTTACATCAGTTTTTAATATGTTTTGCTAAAAAAGAAAAATATAATTAATTAATTATATTGTAATATTATTTTAATTAATTATATTGTAATTAATTGATTATATTGTAATATTATTTTAATTGATTATATTGTAATTAATTAATTAATTATATTTTAATTAATTGATAATATTTTAATTATATATAATTACCAAAAAAATTTAAAAAGAAGAAGAAGAAGAAGAAGAAGAAGAAGAAGAAGAAGACAACCACTATCATACCTGCGACATTGGAACATTAATGAGGAATAATTTTCATTCCTCTAATATTTTGGGAGTATCGATCCCTAAAAGTCTAATATCAAAGTATTATCTCTATGATCATAATAATCAACCAACCACTCGTTATACATTCCTTAATTATTAAACCCTTCTCAAACTCATCAATTAAGCACCCCCTAATTTATCTTTCAAAACTACTCATATGATATAGTTTCTATCTCTTCTTGGTTTCTGTTATCTTTCTTAGTTTTTATGGCTTAAACTGGTCTATCGTTTTAAAAATTTACAATCTAAAGTTATATATATTTCCAATCATATTTATATGTTTCAAAGTGTTCTAATGATTCTTAAGCACGTTATAAGATTACAAACCAGGAAATATGATTACTTTACTAATATGTGGAGTCCAATATAATTTACCATTTTGGAGTAATTATCATTCATTGAATATGTAACTATACTGTCTCGTATGTATAGCAGTAAAGAAGTGATATTCATGACAGAAGTTAATGAACTCTTAACACTTCCTTAAATTTGTGCAAAGCTCAGAGAAACTTCAGTAGTTAAATAAACATATGTACAGTTTCGTATAGGAATCCACATACTGCATTTATTCAAATGGAATCAAGATCTTGAAAGTAGAATAAAAGATAAGAAACTTAAATACTTTAATGAACATACTTATATATATATGACTCCATAGCTAATTAGTATCCACATAATTAATTAATCCAATTCCAAAGTAACTGAAAAGAAAAAACACCTTGATTTTATATATCTCAAAAACTCTAACAGGATCAGCTGGAGATTATTGTGTGACTGGCATCTCAGAGAAGCCCACTAACATCCAATTCTAAGCTACATGGGATGCCAAACATGAACATATTGCTGCAATAACTATCCTTTTCATCTTCAGTACTACCATTGACATGAGTCGTTGAGGAAGAATTCAAGGGAGTAGTGCTGCAGGAAGTTGTTGATAGAAGTGAAGTAAAACCCAAGTTCGGCAAGTTCTCAATCGTACTAGTGTTGATAGTGGACTGCCTATTAATCCGATTGCCACAGTTGGTTGTTGACGTAGGTTCTCCACTTGCTGGTGGCCAAGAATTCTGTAAAGGATTCTGCCAGCTGAATGTAGTGGGGAGGGTATCAGAAAGTTGCTCCAAGTTGATTTCCGTGAATTGGGTTTGATTCAGAAGGTGAGAGCTTGAGTCTGTGTAGGTGTGAATTTGGTTTTGGACCTGGTTTGCTTCCGATCTCTGGAATTGGTCATGAAGTGGGGCACTGACAGGTATGTTATTTTCTTGAAAACTTTTGAGGTTAACATCATGGCTATGGCTATTGTCTTGCGCCGACAGGAGAGAAGTGGCCAAGTTTAACAGATTTGGATTCAAGAGGGATCCAAGACCAGGCAAGCCGGAAAGATTGAGTTGATGAGATGATAACGATGAGTTGCTGAGAGATGAGTTGAGAACTGAGTACAGTTGAAGAAGATCAAGGCGTGGTTTATGAGTCACAGGATCAATTCCCATTCTCAACAGCTTTTTCTTTATATGGGTGTTCCAGTAGTTCTTGATCTCATTGTCAGTTCTTCCTGGCAAGCGAGCAGCAATTGTAGACCACCTGTAGAAGTAGGAGGTAGTGAACATAGACCAAGTTTAGTACTTCCATAAGTAGTCGTTGGTCGAAGAATTGGGTATCTATTCTTGTCATGCTATGTCCTAATTAGCAATAATTAAGAAATTTCTTCTTGGTTCTTTAAATCAATAAATGATGAAGAAATGTAAAAACAAGACCATAACAACTGGAAGTCTGCAAAACTCACTTGTTTCCAAGAACACTATGAAGTTGTATGATTATCTCCTCCTCTTCATATGAAAATTTTCCTCTCTTGATGTCAGGTCTCAAGTAATTAATCCACCGAAGTCTACAGCTCTTCCCACATCTTTTCAGCCCTATTTAATTTGCACCAGGAAGAAAACAAGTTGGAAAATTATAAACATCAGAAAACTATACATGAGCATATAGTTATCTAGCTGGATATATACCTGCATTCTTTGGGAGGGTTCTCCATCTCCCATGCCCATGTTTTTGAATATAATCAATCAACTTTTCATCTTCCTCTGCCGTCCATGGACCTTTCTTTAGTCCACTTTTGTCAGAGCATGTTGATGATTTTCCCATATTGCTCCTTTCACAAAAATAGTAAATAATCTCTCAGACTAGTTTATGGAAAAATTGTGTGTGTGAAAGAGTGACAGAGAGGAAGAAATAATGCAAGTTCGGTATGTATGTTTAAGAGAACGTGGGCGGGGGTTTATGTATTTATATAGCAGACTCGAGAATGCAAGCAAGCTAAGCAAAGAACTGTAAGTCAATGGGGTTTGGTACCGTCCCAACTTTATTCATCACTTACTATACGTGTCTTGTAATATAGGCATGTATGATAATTTCTCACATACCCAAGTTAACCTTATTCTTTAATAAGAGCTAGCATTTCTGATGAACTAAATGAGAGAACTTATATAATTAAGACTAAAATTTCATTAACTTAGACACGAAGCATTGTTCTATTAAGATCCTAAGTATCTTTTAAACACAATTAAACGTTACAACTGCAATTAACTACATAAACACATTATTCACTACCACTGCCAAGGATTGCCCTTAAATTTGGCTTTTCACCTCGATCTTTAACTAAGTCAAAGTAGGATTGCATAAATGAATCAATTACAAAGGCAAGATATAATCGTCCAAAGAGCCCTTGGATTGTGTCAGGAACTCAATGGCAATTTGATAATTGAGGCTTGGACGTTGATCTCTTTCAAGCACACTCTGTTCCTGTCTCACAGACTAAAACATCTCTTTTGCGAACAAAAACACATGGCTGTCTTTCGGCCGGTAGTTCTTACCTCCTTTTGCTTTTATCTACGAATTAACTATCGCTACCTGACACGTACGGGTTGGGTGATGGGGGTTTCTCTTTTGAGCCATTGACCGCGTTACAGGACCACAACATGCGTATGTCAACAATGTGCATGGCTCCGAGCCGACTCCGACTCATCCCCCAATAGCCTATCCGCCTACATTGTTTTTTTATTTATTTATTACAGATTAAAATTGTAGCTTTTTATGAGAAGTAAAAATAATATTCAGAATTTGTAAATTAATGTTTTGCATTAGTTACAAGATATATATGTGTATGTGACATTGGATTGGATGGATGAAGGTTAGAAAAGTGGGAAAACGAGAATACCAATAGCAGGAGTTGGAATATTGCACGTGGATAAATTCAAGGTTTTTGGATAGACTCAGAATCTCATGACTGATAGTGAAGTTCAAGATTGGCTCGATTAGTTTTCTACATGTGCACTTTTGCTACGTCTTCACGAATGAACGTGATACATTTGTTCATCGAGACAAGACAGATTTTAGGGCAGGGGAGATGAAAAAACCTTCACTGCACATGATGTCCAGTTGGCTTAAACCCCGTTTTGAAATATATGTGATAACCTTCTCTTCTTTTCTTCTTTTTTTTTTTTTCTTCCAGTTTTGATCTTTTTTTGTTAGACCGATATACAGGAACATATGATAGAAGAAAGAAGAAAAATATTATAAAATATTAAATCTCATTATACGCAAAAGCTAGAATTTCAACTTCAGTTGCCACAAGTTGGTAATTCAATGATGAGTACAGCTGTACGAGAAAAGGCTAATCTTGTTTTATAGGCTAATCTTGGTTAAACAATATTTAATTATTAAAAAATTTATATATTCCTGTTTTTGATAGTGATCCGCATAAAGGGTTTATGAACAAAAGGAATTAATTAGCATGAGATTAGTTTTGCATGGTTAATTTTAATTATTTTCTATACCTATAATTGTGAAATATACATCGGACCTTGAAAAGGAGCTCCTTTGTTTAAGTTTGATAAAAGAAAAAAGTTCCACGTTTAAAAGCTTTCAGAACCTAAGATCCAAGACACATAGAAGTCGAACCGTGTGCAGTGAGACATGAAACGACCGTTCTCTATACTTTCTGCAATGGCACATTCGGATTTGATGGGAATCAGTCACATTAACCCAACATTTTCAAATTATATCCCCCACCACCCAAAGGTCATAAATAGGCACCTAATGACCTAGAGCTAAAACTAGGGTAACACTTGTACATAGAGCAACGATTACAGGGCAAAATTGAACTACTGTTTTTCTTGACCTATCAGCTCATCATTTGAATGCCCATACAGCAAGTTTGACCCAAATTTTCAATTATGAATTTGGTCATAATTCATAAACTAGACGCAGTTATGACACCTGTTGACAAGACGTTTTGTGCCACCAATGATTTGAAACGACACCTGGCTGCGCAGTTTCTCCTCAGAGCTGTTCAATTAAGCTATGATTTGATGTTTTCTTAAAATGTAAGTGGTGAATTTTGGCTATTTACAGCTTTTATGTAATGACTTGATCGCATGTTTCCTAATAGAAACACTTGGTCGTACATCCAATAGCCACCGAATAAACATCATTTCGAGGCTATCCTATACCTGCATGTACCTCAATCAAGTCCCATCAAACTTGATGCGATTAAATTCGTTGAACAGGGATTTCACTGTTTGGTTCTTTTCTTGTCAATATGAGAGTTTGTGATAATTTTGAACATTCCTGGAAAATGATTTAATTGACATGAAGGACGATACCGGGTCCCGTGTGATCACTAGGCTCTTGTCACCTCATAGAACATGCAGTCCAAAGCTTGCAAATTGCAATTACTCGCCGCCGATATTATTGCTAGGAGAAAAAGGCTAGATAAGATCATAGATACCATGAATTCCACTTCAATTCCCCCTTTCTTAGCAGGTTACAGCTTAGAAATCAAACCAATTTTGTAAATCCCCAGTGAGACTGGAAACTTTGTCGGAAACTAGGAGCAATGCAACATTGTAACAGGTCTAAAACTTTCTTAACAGCGACTTTAATATTGTGGCATACACGACCCGTTATTCAAAATCCTGGGACAATCCTAAAAAGGGGATGTGCTGTACTATTTAATTATAGAAAGAATTTGTACAACGGGGTGAGGATTGCAATTTCTTGAGAATGAGATCTTTAAGAGAATAGAAATTTTCCAAACCTATATAGCGCGCTAAGCTGTATATTGGAGTTAGGCGCCACTTATTCCTGATCAGATTCAATCATCAACTCATAATTGGAAATTCCAAAATGAATCTATGGACGGGCTCATAACTGGTTAAAATTAAGGTCAGCACCAGTAGAAAAATGCTTCGACAACTAATTCACGTTAAGGAAAAGTGGTGAAAACGGAACTGAAATCAAAGAATATGTATTGTCTCTTCAAAGGACATCAACTACAGCAACAGTAATGAGCAAATAGATGTTCACTGCTAATAATTATTTGATATATTAACTTAGCTGCAAGGTGAGAAGCCATGGCTTGAGCACAGCTGATCCACGGCTTTTGGCTTCTTGGTCATCTTGTTTATTCACCGTGTACGTTTCTCGATGACTCGACAGCTACTATATCTTATTTCCTTATCTTGTGCCATTGAAGGATTGAGTGGCTGGGATTTAAGTTTTCCCTGAGAAGAGCTTATAATATTAATTAAACAATCCCTTTCAATTCCTCATAAGTTCTTGACATGAACCAATAAGAACACGAGTTTTGGTCAAATATATTTTTAAATATCAACTGAGATATACTGATAGTGACAACCCAATTATTAATGAACTTCCTAGTGCAAAAGAAATTAAAAAGAAAGAAAGAAAGAAAGTTTCCACCTGTTATTCAAACTAAGGCCAGAAGGAGGCTTGGAAGTTTGACTACCAATGCCATTGCTTGTAGACCCTTCTCACTTACATGTACAATCCAGAGGAACCTTGGGACACGCTGTCTGACATCCGCATGAAAATAATGGGTTCAACACCAAGCTAAAGTTTAGTTTTATAAGCGCAAAAAGCGTAATCGCACTATCATGTCTTTATGTTTGGTGGCACATGAAATGAAGTGTAATTTCTAAACCAGATCAGGGTCAGCATAATTCTCCATGCTCAAAATAGTAAAGGGGTTTCTGGTTATGGTTCAACCAAAAGCTATATAGTTTATTATGAAGAATGAGATTGTACACTCAGTATAGAAACACCCGATTTTAAAATTAGGTTTTGGTCGCTGCAAATATCAATTAAGTAAGTCATGCAACAACCCTTTTGCTACCTTGTCTCAACAATGAGCACATATTCGGTAGACTACCTAAAACATTATCCAAGTTCTCTTCTGTTATTGGTGAAGCTGCTTCAACACTCGGAAATTGTTATTAAAGAAAGCATTATGATTTTATGGTGTTCTTAATAGAATTGTTATTCCAACACAAGTAGACTCTAGAGACGTAAATAAGAAAAATAGTTCTCACTGCTTTGCGGCACCAAATATGGCAACGAAAATCTCCACTCCAATTGTTTAGTTTTTCCATGTTAGGACCACACGATTATTTAATCTATACTTGTTTGCCATAGCTAGTCTTTCTCTACCATCAGCAAAGAGGTGAAGCCAGCTGGCCTGAAAATAGGAAATTCAAGAACTTTCCAGTATTGATGATCATATAAACTTCAATGTTTATCCTTTCTATATTTAGGTAATATACATCACACTCCATTGATATTTAGCTTGAACCATGCATGGCATGGCAGCGTGACGGAAGCAGATAGGCATATTATGATATTCTACATATTTGTGGTGTCTGCTAGCTTTAGCCTGAAATTTAATGTAATCATACAGATCATAAGGGTCTAAATAGAACTGCATTTTTTCGTGTATCTTTAACATGGTAATTGATATTGTTTTTTAATAATTAACATATTTATGTTTTTAATTTTTTATCACTTGGTATTATTCACCCCATCAACACACAAACTGTCTGGCATGGCGTACTACTTATGGAATGGCTATTAAGGATGCGTTGTCAACTATCATTACATGTTCATTTGGCAATCATGAATACATAATTAATATAATCGTACTATAATGTTCTTCATGATAGAGCATGTTCAAGGGATTAGAAAGATTTGTATGATTATCAGGTCAGGCTTAAGGTCGCCGATTCTTTAATTTATGGGAGTCTGGAGAAAGATATTAGAAAGTCTTACCTTAGTAATAGCCGAACAGTTAAGAACATATCTGCCATTTATTATGTTTTACGAATCTTAATTAGGGTCCATCTGACAGGAGGAAGTCTGAGAATAACAATAGACTAAACGTCAGAATGGATTGCTATTTTTTTGTTGTTGGTTAAGTCAGAATGGATTGCTATTGCTACGACTTAGAATGGAAACTTTTATATGTTTGTAATTTTAATCTTTTTAGAATGGAAACTTTTATACGTTTGTAATTTTAATCTTTTTAGAACGGAAACTTTTATATGTTTGTAATTTTAGTATTTAGTCAAAAATTGTTTTACACCTAATCTCAAGGAGCAGGTGAGTTGGTAAGGGACTCTTTTAACTTAAGTGAGGTTGCGAGTTCCAGTCGCTCTCATGTATGTAACTGTTTAAAACTTAAAGTCAGAGCTTTACCTCCCGGGACCTACCCAACTTGAGTGAGGATTAGTCTAGGTGTGGATGATTTAAAAGTTTCTTCTTATAGTTGAGACTTTCCTATAACACCTTTTGAGAAATCAAAAAAAAAAAAACACCTTCACAATTCAAGTTTTCGTTTATAGTATTTTAAATAAAATACAAATTGATAGAGTCATTCTTAATAAAATACAAATTGATAGAGTTGGCAAGGGACTCTTCTGGCTTAAGTGAGATTGCAGGTTCGAACCGCTCTCATGTATGCAACTGTTTAAAATTTGGAGTCAGAGCTTTGCTTCTCGGGACCTAACTCTCCTAGAACACCTCGTGAGAAATATAAAAAAATACACCTTCACAATTTAAGTTTTCTATTATGGTATTTTAAATAAAATACAAATTGATAAAGTCGTTCTTAATAATTTTATCGCAAAGCTTTGGCTTGATATTCATATTCCGATATACCTACTGTAGATAAAGGATACATAACATCCCATCATCCACTATGTTATTGCTATTTCTGAATTCTGATTAACAAATACGCTACTATTAAGATTGATGTTCCTTATTTAGTAAGCGAGTCCTTGATGTTCTACACGTAGCTCGTTAGCCGCTCGTGACGTAGCAAATTTGTAGTTATTTTCTTATTTTATTCTATTTATTTATTATGGCTTTTAATTTTTATCTCTATTTTTAAATAAAAAATTTTGTTCAATAATTAATGCGAATGTCATTATAATTATATTTTATTATTAATGATTAAATACTAAATAAAATTTAAAGATTAATAAAAATATCAATAAAATATTAATTTTTAATTTTAAAATATAATAAACAATTTAATGAAAAATTATCAATAAAATAATATCTATTTGTTAATTTATATTTTAATCATCAAAACTAGTTTTTTTTAAATTTATGTATTTAAAACATTTTAAATTTAAGGCATATTTATCAAATAATTATTGAATTTTAAAATGCTTTATTTTTCCAAAAATAAATTTAAAGTAATTATAAAAATTAAAATAATCAATTACATTACTTATAATTTTTTAATAATTCATATTAAATAATTAAGTAATACATATAAATAATAAAATAAATCATATTATGACAAAAGAATGAAAAAATATAACAAGTCATTTTTGTGATTTTTATAAATTATGAAAATAAGAATAAACCAAAACCAAAGATTGAAATCAAAAGTTTAAACAAAATTTTTTTAAATGAATTTTAAAATGAAAACATGAAACTAAAATGTAAAGTAAAAATAAACAGATCATAAGTAATTTGTTTTATTCTAGAGAGCCTTCACTTGCCCTTTAGAAGTACTTATAAAAATAGTATGCAATAATTTATAAACTATATCTTTTGAATAATTTATTTAGTAAATTAAGCAATAAATTTAAATTAAGTGATTGTTGTTGGAATTCTATAATGCAACTTAATTCTATTCTAAATCTCAATCTTTTTTTTAATTCGAGCTCAATCAATCAGACTTTAGATTGAATCAAACAAACTTTATATTTTTAATTTTTTTAAAAATTTTTGAATTGGTGTAAGGTTATATTCAAATAAAGTCTTTCAAACCTTAACTCTAACGTAAAACTAATAAATTTGAACTTTGTTTACTAAATTATGATTGTATTCAAACTAAAATGCCAAATATAGCTATATCCTAGCATTGAAACTTATAAGGATACGATGATTTAAATAAAATACATTTGATATTTTGAAAACCTTAAAACAACCTAGCGAACCACTTAAACCACCTCTTATTAAACTTCAAGTACAAAGAAATTGACAGGCTTCTCATAACCTTCTCATGGAGTCATTCTAATGGCAACCAAGGAGCCTCCAAAGTGAAATGGTACGACCTTTGCTATCCTAAGGAGGAAGGAGGATTGAATATTCTTTCCATTAACATTTCTAATCATTCCTAGATTCTCAAACACCTTTGGTGAGTACCGGAGGATAAGAAAACCTTGTGGATCCAATGGTTGCATACTTACTTTCTGAAAGGACATTCTATATGGCGCTTCAGTCGAAAGCTAGTTTCTCTTTTTTCCTCAACCAGCTCTTGAAGTTAAGAGACGATATTCGCTTAGAGACTTCTTGTGTTATCAAAGATGGACGTCAGGTCTCTCTTTGGTATGAAAATTGGGATAGTCGCGGTCCCTTAATCTCTCAGGTAACTCCTTCCAGATCTTCTCCATTGTTCCCTCTCAAAACACGTATGATTTCATTTATTGACGGGAACTCGTGGAAATTTCCAAGAATTATGTGTCATCTTCAACCTAGCTATTCTCCAGCTCCTCAAGAATCTGACACTTTCTTTTGGAAGGGGACTCCACTGCATAAGTTGACTAATTGATTCATTTGCAACAATTTGCGTCATCGTCGACCCTCTATTCCTTGGGCACCCACAGTTTGGAGCAATATTTTAATGCTCCGGATCTCCTTCATTTTATGGTTAGCTATTCAGAATAAACTATCGACTGCTAACCGTATTCCTTATGTGAACATGGATCCTTCTTGCCCAATATGTTCCCTTTAGATGGAATCTTGTTCTCATCTTTTCTTTACGTGCCAATTTAACTATTCTATTTGGAGAGCTCTTTGTGACTTATGCTGCTGGACGGATCCTGGGTCCGACATTATGAATATCACAAGTTTTCTATCTTCTCCTGCAGGTTCCAACAAACCTATACAAATTATTGTTTTAGGGGTCTGTTTATATTCGCTTTGGCGAGAACGAAACTCTCGACGCTTCCAGAGTACCTCTTCGACAAAAGAGAGTTTGATCTGCTTAATTATGTCTGACGTTTGGGTGATAGTTTTGATAAAGAAAGTTCCTTGTAGCTCTAATGTTTGTCATGGCTTACGACTATAGTTGATAGATGGAGGTTTTGTTTAGGCTATTTTTTGTTGCGTTAGCCGATTTCTTTCTTGTTGGCTGTCTTCTTCCTTTTTAATGACCTTGTAAATTTCTTCTTTAATTATACTGATTTCTTTTTTTTAAAAAAAATGATAGAAAGTAAAATTGATGTCATATTGCTCAAAATTCTTGTCGTATTTAAGCAATTGCACACTTAACTCTTATTTTTTTTTGGACGAAATTGCACACTTAACTCTTGATTAACTTTCTACAGAAACCAAAAAAAAAACACCAATTAATTATATAAAAAAAAACAATTTAATTAAACTCATTTATCTTCATTCAGCATCTTGAGACTTGAGAGCCGTTAAGGGCTGCAAGCTTAGTGTCGGAGGGTCATGGTCGTCGTTGAGACGCCTTTGGAGATTACCTCACTGACTCTTATCCTTGCATTTGGTCGTGGTGGTCACCTTAATTGCTGGTTGTGAGTAGAGTTGGGTTTGAAAAGTAATAATCATTGAAGTTACCATATATTAAAAGCAAAGACAGGAAAATGAATAGGACATACGCATGACATAACAACAAAACTAAGAAAAAATCATCGCTTTTGGGCAAGTTATTTGTTGGCAGTCACAAATCACAGTTGTTAATGACAGAATAGAACGGTCCCGACAGTATTTTAGTTTTTTAATTTTTAAATTTAGATATATTTTTAAATTGAAGGAAACTTATTTTTTATTTATTAATAAGAACTATGAATAATTTAATTTATTAATATATATTTAATTAACTAAATTTAATTATATATACGAATTATGAGTAATTTAATTTTACATAATAATTTTATTTAATTTGTAATAAAATTAATTTAATTTAATAATTATTAATAAATATAATTAAATTTAAAATATTTT
>JANZLH020000427.1:8295632-8313559 GCA_026770325.2 Erythroxylum fimbriatum
TGGTGACAAAGTACTGGCAATTTGCAGATTATAAAAACTCGATGTAAGGAACCAATTTAAGCATAAAAATCATAAATTAGGAGTCAACAAGTGCATAATTACTTAAGAAAACAGACCTAATTTATAGTATAAATTTGGTTCAATCATCGGACCATCTAGGCAATAGCATATTTACAACATTTTGTGAGTCAACCTGGATGATTTCCTATGATTGATTTGATTTGAATTGAATTGATATGTTAAACTTCCAATATTATTGAAATGTTTGTGAATTGTTTCTGAATTCCAGACTTGAAGTCCGAGGAGTTTATTAGTTGGGCATGTATTGGAAGTGTTCTAAATTGATATGAATTTCTGAATGACATTTGATTCTCAACGAAAGTTGAATGCCAGACTTAGGTCCGATGACTATGAAAATTCTGTCTGAGCATTCGTATAAGATTGTGATATATGACGTATTTCGTAATTGATGCATTTCATAAAATGCATGCTCAGATAAAGGCGTTGTGACTTGAGTAGCTAGTTTGAAGCGCTTCGACGTAGAGCTTTGCTCTATGATATATGTGTGTGCATGTAGAGTTATGCTCCGTGATTATGTTTTGACTGAGCCCTATGGGCCAATATCTGTATAAGTTTGTGATAGGCACTCAGTCACAACAATAAGAACGAATGGGAGCCTCATGCATATAACATTCATATAAGATTGAAATTCATGAATAATTTGCAAAGTTGTAATGAGTGACCATATGTTATGCCATGTTGTGTGAATATCTGAAAAATAATTATATGTTCTGAATGAATATCTGTGATATATATGATATGTGTATGTAATCCGGTGAATTCATCAATGATGGTTCACTAATTGTGTTTGCAAAACTCATCAAAAATTGCAATATGACTTTTCAGGTACGAGACAGGAGACCTAGTTCCCTAGTCAGGATTTAAGGAATCTTTTAGATAGAGAAATAACTCAGAGGTCTGTCAGCTGATACCAGAACTGTTATAGCATTATATTTTTATAGTTTTGCTAAATCTTATAAGAGGTTTTGTAAATATTCGTATGATGCAAACAGTGTAAGATTTGTGAATAAATGAAATGAATGGTTTTTAAATTTAGTGACTTTCGAGTATGTTAGTCGATGTCATGTGTAAGTTGGATTTGTTATTGCTCCAACATACCATTATCATAGGGTATGTACTTGAATATCCTTCGAGTATTCGGGTATTTACCTTGTAGTAGTAGGATGTTGCACTCCTTCCACATAAAAGTCTTAGTAACCACCTTTTTTAGCTTCACCCCCCCCACACGATAACTAAAACCATGAGTATGACCCCGACCTATAGGTCAATGTCAAGACCTCTTTTAATAAACCCACACTAAGAGAAATGGGAAAATACCACCACTGTCCCATCCCAAATATCGCAGGAGATCACGTCACCATTTAAGAAAGTTGACTGCAATCAGAGATCGCGACGGGCTTCGAGGTCTTTTCAGACCCGGAACCCACTTTTTTCACCGCTTTAATTACATTCATACCCTTCGTCATCATTTTGGTTTGAGAGAACGTTGATGTGAGAGTGAGAGCGCATGAGAAAATACAACATTAAGGATTTAAGGTGTGAGAACATAGGCTGAAGCTTTCTCCAAAATCCAAACGACGTCTATACTGAAGCTTTCTCCAAAATCCAAACGACGTCATTTTAATTTTACTATGAAACGGCGTCATTTCACTAATCAGACAACTTCTTAATGATGTTGACACATCTAATTAGTGGGGGTTTATTGACACGTGGTAGTGCCACATCAGCATAGATAACGATGAGGCTAACGTCGAGCTAGAATTGAAACAAATTAAAAGTTTGTGCATTTTATTTCTATTTTTTAAAGTTCGGGCTATAATTGAAAATTTGAGGAAAAATTGAGCTTTTTTAGTAATTAACCCATAAATAAATAAAGGAATAATAAATAAAAGGAAAATTACAAAAACCAAAAAAGAAAATAAAAATAAAATAAAATACTATAAAATATCTAATATATATACATAATAGTAAAAAATAATAATCATAATAATAGAAATACTAATAATTATAATAATTATACTAACATTAATAATCATAAACATAATAATAATGACAATACAAATGCTAATAATAAAGATATTAATTTTTGGGGATCAAGCAAAACCATTATTTTACTTGTGGAATTAGGTGTATGTTCTGCAGCTAATTGAAAGCCAAAGAGGAATATAGTAAGAGACGAGTACATCATCCCATTAGATATCAGACATGATTGTAATTTTGAAACCCATACTGGGCATGCGAGAAATGTGTGCAAAGAGCAAGTAAGATAAGTAAAGGCCTTTGGTGAACGTTGAAACATACTTACCTGGACGGGGTCAATGGGTGATCAAGAAGGCCTATGGCCTAGCAAGGTAATCTCTATTGCACAAGGGAGAGGTGCCTTTCTAAGGTCTTCCAAAATTGGGAGAGCCTACGTCATTATTTGTGATAGAGGGGGCCTGCGTTCGCGCGGCCCCTGCCCAATTTAGTATTAAAGCGTTAATTTTGTAAAAACTCTATATGAGGTAAAGACGTGGGAATGGCGTTAACGTGTTCTACTTCTAATTAAGCTCTGATTGTTAACAAGGTGGAAATCAAGGTTATGGTTATGAAGGGGATTATATTTTTTCGGTAGATGGAGGTCCTCTGTTTCTCTGAAATCGATTAACAGATGTCCAATCCAAGTAACACGAAGCAATGCTGTCTTAGAGGCTGAGCCCAGGACAAGAATGGAGAATCTAGTACCACTAGCCCTATTGAAGAATATCCAATTAGTCTATTTAATCCGGACAAATTAGCTGTGGCCTGAGCACCACATTGAAGAATATCCAAGCTGGAAATATTAACATTAACTATGTAAAGCTTTATACAAAGATAACATGTGGATAGATGTGGATCAGTGGTGATACTTCAAAATCCTTTGTAGCTATTTGATTGGTTTACTAAGGGCTCAAGGATCCCCACCACTAGCCCTATTGCATTCTTAGCCACTCGTTGGTTGTGTTCTTCATTTCCTTCATACATAAAATTGGCACTTCCCTTTCACATATTTCCATGTAATCTTCTCTGCTTTTAAGAGGCTATTCTGGGTTGTGTCTGTGAGAGAGCTGAATCATTAAACTATGTCGTCAATGCTAATGACCGCAGCTGCTAGCTCTAGCACTATCATCAGGCCAACCACATTTCTTGGCCAACGAAGCTCTAATGCCAACTCTTTGAGAGATGTTGTGTCTATGGGCAATGGCAAGTACATCATGGTAATTATTCTTCATTTCTCTCACTCTGTCTCAAGTTTAGATGACTTTGTTGAAGCAGATACGTATCTTATGGCAATAATCCTTCTTTGTGATCGGAATAGGGAAATGACTTGTGGTACGGACCTGACAGAGTGAAGTACTTGGGACCCTTTTCAGCTCAGACTCCATCTTACCTGACCGGCGAATTCCCAGGTGACTATGGATGGGACACTGCTGGCTTATCAGCCGATCCTGAGGCCTTTGCAAGGAACAGGGCTCTTGAGGTAATCACTTTTTTTTTTTTTTTCAAAAGTGAGGTAACCACTTTTTTCTCTACAATATTCTTACCTTTTTGAGTTTCTATTGACTATAAGAACTGAGTTTGCTGAAATGCGAGTTGAGAAGTTGTAAGACACAATCCAACGAACTTTTGAAGAAAATAACGTTTTTGTGCTTGTACATATATCTTTTTCATACAAGTAGTGATCAAACCAATATCAACTCATGGTTTTTCTGTGACTGATACTGAATTTTTCATACAAGTAGTGGTTAGACCAACATCAACTCATGGTTTTTCTGTGACTGATACTGAACTCTTAAGAATGCTATTAGCTATGCCAAAACATAACATTTGACTTTACAATTGTTAGGTGATCCATGGAAGATGGGCAATGCTTGGAGCACTAGGCTGCATAACCCCAGAGGTCCTTGAGAAATGGCTGAAAGTGGACTTCAAAGAGCCAGTGTGGTTCAAGGCAGGAGCTCAAATCTTCTCAGAGGGTGGACTGGACTACTTGGGGAACCCAAACCTCGTACACGCTCAAAGCATCCTAGCAGTTCTCGGTTTCCAAGTAGTTCTAATGGGACTCGTTGAAGGGTTTCGCATCAACGGTCTTCCAGGAGTTGGAGAGGGCAATGACCTCTACCCTGGTGGTCAATATTTCGACCCTTTGGGCCTCGCCGATGATCCTGTCACATTTGCCGAGCTCAAGGTGAAAGAGATAAAAAACGGCAGGTTGGCAATGTTCTCCATGTTTGGTTTCTTTGTTCAGGCTATTGTTACCGGAAAAGGTCCTCTGGAGAACTTGTTGGACCACCTTGACAACCCTGTGGCCAACAATGCCTGGGTCTACGCTACCAAGTTTGTGCCAGGATCATAAATTTGATATTTACCGTGCCTGGATTCGAGTGGACAATCTGCCTGGACCATTAACACTTTGAGTACTTAATTAGATTTTTAAACAAAATATTGCTTCATCGATGTGTAATGTAAATCGAGTTTTATTTTTGTTCTGCAATCATCAGTCGCACAATATTTATGTAGGATCCATCATCACTAACTCAACTACCAGGACGACCAGTGTCACAATTAAGTTATAGTGCTTAAATGATAAGAAGTGGCAGAACTTGAATGCTGCGTTAGTGAGTTCAAATTGACGACTTTAAACAACCAATTTTGTTTTACTTAATAACTGGCTCAACCATTTTCACATAGTTTAATGATCATAATAAAAGATATGAAAACAATTTAGAAAATCCAGAGACGCCAGCTTGACATTCCTAAACATCAGAAATGGACATACGGAATTGTGTGAATCATCAACTTGACTAAATTGTTTAAATCCAGCTTAAAGATGACTAGTTTTTAGTTAGGTCGAGTTTACAAAATTTGAGCAGCCAAGTTCAAGCTTCATTTTGAACTTAAAGTCAAGCTTCAGCCTTATTTACATGGTTAAACCTAAACACGCTATGATTATGCTCAGTTCATGTAAAGGTCCAAAGAAAAGCAAAATCATCCGATTCAAAGCTTCTTAAGAGTAGTTGATGACCGAGAATGATGGAATCAAGACAGATGAAGAGGCAATATGCACAAATGTCATTTCCTAATCTTGGTGCTGCCGTGTTTGCCATTTCACTGATGGCACGAGAATATACACAAATTATCTAATTCTAAATCTACACTGGGAACAAGACTATTTCCACAAACATACAGACTATTGACAATTGGTAGACACTTTAAAAATAATTCTCCAATTGCACTAACCTGATGGCAAATGATAAACCATTCCAGCTGCCATCTATGCCCAGCAATCCCTCCAGCAAGTGGAAACCAATGGCTTCTCTAATTACATTCCTCGAATCACTGACCACATTTATATAAACCATCATCAAAGATCAAAATATGGAACCTCTAAAATCCTCTCGAGCTTAATTTCTCCCACCATTTGCGTCGACTCCTTTCAACTTCACCAAGACCAAATTTATGGAGTCTTACTTTGGTCTCCCGTAATCTGATTTTATAGTCTTTCTTCCATGTCTCAAACTTTAGTTTCAACTTTCTTAGTTCCTCATCAGGATGTATGTTGAAAACTGATTGCCCTGTTTTAACCTCAAGCTGTTGTTTGGCGTCATCATCAAAATTCTGTGTTCTTTGCTCAAATTCCTTTGCCAGATTGCTGACTGCATTTATATAGCAACTAGGCTCTCTGCCTGATTTGAAATCAGGAATTGAACCAGAAACTTTGATGGCTGTGGTTCCACCAGGAGTTCGACACCCCGCGGCCACATTGTCCTCATAATCATAGCAACGAGGTGATGCACAAGATTCAAGTTTTCCAGGTTGGCCTGCACTATTATCAGTCACAAGACTCCTTCTGGCAGCAGCAAGACTCGCCTGAGACGAAATCACAAATAGTGATCAGGAATAGCATTAAATGCACCACGCACTCCCGTAGTGCATGAGTTGAGAAATTTTTCTAGGATTCAATAGACATCTTTCTACAGACAATATGACAATTATCCATTTACACAGAAATCTACATATATGTGGAATACTTGCTTTAATCTAATCTTTGAATGACTTTCATATTACGAGTTTCCACAATCAATGTGAATGAATTTCATATAAGAAAAGCACTCACTTGCAAAGATTCCATCTGCATTTGCCACATCTCTTCCATCGTTTTCATTTTTGCCTCGTAGTCCGACCACCTTCTCTCAAATTGTTGTATTTGCTCCCTTAGAGCAGCATTTTCTTCCTCTTTTTGTCCCAGAGCAGCTTCTGCCTTGACAACTCTCTTCTGGAGCTCGGCCAAAAGTGAGTTCTGAGCGTCGACCTGGTCTTGAGGCATGATCTGGACAGACAAGAGATGTAAATTTCTTAGACCTCATATTTATTACAATAGAGAGAAATAAAGAAACAATTGAATTTAAATTTCTGTTTTTCTCCTTTGATAAATTTATGACTTTCATATCTAGAAGGCCCTCATAACTCATCATAATTGTAATTATCTGAAAGGCATTGAGAAGTCATTATCATAATATTCTTAATGTTAAGGGACAATAAATCCTTAAAATAATTAATGCACACAACAGATCATATTAATTAATGCACACAACAGATCATATTACTGATCAAATCTTTCTAGCCCATCTGTAATAGAAATTACAACCAACAATCATGCCAACAAAGTATAATCATGAGCTGAAAAAAAAAATTGTCCAAAACAATATGTCATGGACCAGGTTATGGCACTTGTTAATTACAAAAAACTGAATGAAACTACGACTGAATCAGAACTGTTGCAAAAGAGAAGAATTGAGTTTATTTGGGTGCCTGTCTGTGCGAGAAAGAAAGAAGAACAACAAGAAGAAAGATTTGCTTATAAAAATAAAATAAAATTGCGGCAAAGGCTGACTCCTAAACCTTAACTTTGCCAAGATTTGCTTATAAAAATAAAATAAAATTGCGGCAAAGGCTGACTCCTAAATCTTAACTTTGCCCAACAACATAGAAGAGAACATTGCTTGGACCAATTATCAGGACGCATCAAGTACCTTAACTTCTGATATCTTTTTGTCATGTCTTCTTCTATAATTTGTATTCTCATGACTTAACTGCTTCATGTTGCATTCGTCATAAAATTGCTTCCGAGCTAACCACCCACGGACAACTGCAACGTAAAAAGAGTAAGACCAGTCTGTTAATAAAGGAACTCAAAATTTCCAACATAAAACTTAGCTATTACCTGACTGTAAATGTATAGTTGCAATCAAATGCTCATCAATTGTTCTGGGGCCACTAGTTGTCCAGCGTGCAACTGAATTACATTTCATTCTGGCATTTTCACCACGGATGACTGCATTTTGAAAGCAACTAAATTGAATAACAGTAAGGGTGATAGGAACAACAGGTTTTCAAACATCCAATCAATCATTGCAGAAAGGAAACTGAAACAAGAATAATGGGAACAAGAGTTCCAATGTGCAAGTAATAACTATAACATCAAAAATTCCTATTTTCTGCCAAAAATTATTTAAAAGCTTATAGAAAAATCAAGTATTACATGATTGTATTGTTGTTATTCCTTTTGTAACTTCATTGAAGTAACAGCGCATCTTAAAACCACGGATCCATTTTTGGATACAAACTATTCCTTGTAGAAATTGTCTTCTGCGGTCCTCCAATTTACCAATCTGTGAAACAGTAATACAAAAATGAGCTAATAATTTAGAAGAAATAATCTTAAGGTCTCGTGACATTTCCTACATAAATCATTTTCTTGATGCATTGGATGAACAAGGCTTCCATTGAAAGCATTTTCTATACCTCTTGATCTCAAGAATTTGGATTAGTATACTTCAACGCACTTTATACACTATTAGACAGTTGGTAATTCACATGTAGATTGTTTCTTTGGTGCTCAGATTGATAAAAGACTAAATTCCACAAAGTTTCTAGTCATTGAGATAAAGAAACTATAAGGAAGAAATATTAGAGGAGACATAAAGAAAGAAAAAGAAACAATAAGGACAGAAAAGCAAGAGAATGTAGAACTAGAAGAGAGATGCAGCTGCAATTTAAGTGAATTAGACAACATCAGAGTAAGAAAACTTGGTTGGAGAGAGAAAGCATATAGTAACCAGTATAAAATTTGCAGTAAGCTAAAATTCCAACTTAGCATATCCTATGATCAAAACAGAAAGGAACTAGTGGCAAGAACTTGTATGCTACAAACTTCTTTTCCAGTATTTGTTTTAAGCTAAACATTGTCTCCCATTGAGCCATAAGGTCAATGGCTTCATGTTCTACATATTGGTTGTAATAACCAATATCCACCGATCCGCCATTCAATGATATGTCGCTGGAATTGAGATTTCATTCAATATCAAATGTATGGAGTGTATACAAGTAGACAAACAAGCTCCAAACAGATTAGTACAGCTACATAATCATACATAATTCAGGATATCTTCCAGTTTTTAATATTAGAAGCACATAAGAAATAACATATATGACGTTTGTGAAAAACCATCATCATTAAACTATGTATCTCAGGAATTGAACAAAAGCATGTGCAACTTTCATGGAGGTATTAACACAAACCTGGCCTGTCCGAAGATACACTTTAGTATATCCAACTTGATACATTTCAGGCAGGACATTAAATTGATGGAGAATAGCAACAGATATGCTTAATGGATCCTGAGGTACACTTGCATCCCCGAGTAGAAGCCCATACCTAAATTATTTTCAGTTTTATGATAAGAAACAAGATTGAACTAACAAAGCATAATGTGAATGATTGGATAAATGAATGGGTCTTAGCATCTTATACCTTCCTGCAAACTCTTGATGTGTCATCCGAGTAGGATATCCACATCTAGAAATCCTCACAACCTCCAAAATGCCACAACAACGAAGTTGCTGCAGGACGAGATCTTGATCGAATAAACCAGAAAGCTGTTTCACATTTGGTTTTATACAGCGAATGAAGTGAGGTGTGGTGTTTTCCAATTGGTGCATTAATTTGAACAGTTGAGCCTACATGATTAGAAGAAAATGCTCACGGTTTTAAAACAGGTCATTGCGGAAAAGAAAAATGATAATATTGAACCCTATAGCAAGGAAAAATTTCTGAGCATATAGCATAAGCTTGAATTTTTTTTTTAAAAAAAAAGAAGTTTAGAGCCATACAAAAGAGATTCTAGGTGGAGGGAGAAGGGGGTTAGGATTGCATGCATATAACCATGAAGACCTCAGTCAAGGACAATCATTCACAAATTCCAGAATTTTGTTATCCTTCAATAATATAAATATCTTTTCATTTTTAAATAAATTTGAGTCTCTGAATTCATATATTGATAGATACTGTTTTATATAATATTTGCACAACTTTTCCTACCTTACAGCAACAAATTATAGGTACCTTGAACTTTGTACAGACACTCTGGGTTGAGGATTCCACTCCGCCAAATTTATTTGATGAACTTGTTAATTTAGGGGACATGCTAGGCATTTTGGAGGCAAACATTTTTGGCAGTTCACAACTGCATGATGCTAGTAGTTGGGTGAATTCTGAGTGCAGTGGATCTCGGTTCTTTTCCAAAAAGCCATTTGTATCATATACAACCTGATCAAAATCCAAACGAGAAAAGACGTTTAAATGTAAGAGGTTTGACTCCAAACATTTCCATTCTTGAATCAATCAGGTCCAGATAAAGGTGATAGTTTTTAAGCATCATATTACAGAGAGAGAAAGAGCTTTAAGAAAATTTATCTCCAAATAATCTGATGTCAAAAATCAAGATACGTTCTCAAGGATCAAACATTCAGTACAAGCTCTAGGAATTACCACTAATATGAGCAAGAATTAGGGCTTTATGATTAAAGTTGTAAATTTCTTGTAATCTCATTTTTGCAGATAAAATTCACAAAATGTTTCAGCATGATAATGCCCTTAAAATTTTCAAGGTTTTTAATTTTGTATAAGCTTGGAATGTTTAATCATACATATAATGCTCAGATGGTATCTGATCCATAATCTAGTGAAATTTAATCACCACTTCCAAAAAGAAGAAGAATAAGCAGAAGGCACAGTGTCCATCTGACTCATAAGATTTTGATTGCTCTAATCAAAATCCAATAGAGGCAAAGAGTGTAATGGAGAAAAATTGGATAAACTCAAAGTGGGCCTTCATTACTCACATCTCTGGCATAATGTTGTACGCCGAAAGCTCTTCCTCTCTCGCCTTTAAAACAAGGATGAGTGTTCAAGTGTTGCTTGAGCTTATTGGCAAATGACAAATCTGTAGCACCTGGGAAATTTGACTCCTCATCTAATAAAGACAGTAGTCCCAACGGTTTCTGCAAAAACCAGCAACATAATAGAGTCATCACTTGAAGCAGATAAGCATGCATTTCAGTTTCAGATGCCAATTCCAAAGAGATGAGATACATTTATCAATAGCAATCCAATCTTTAGATCATATCCAAGTCTGTTGTACAGTTTTTCAATTCTCACAACACAAAGATAAAGTACGATGCATCTAAAACCTGTGTGTACAAATGTCTGCAACGAGACGCTCAAAACACTAATAAACACAGCAAGAGCTGATAGTACTGAAAAGTGAAGACACTAAAATACCTTCTCAAACAGATCCAGACATCTTTGGTTATCCACAAAATCAACTTTGGTCCAATCAATCCCATCCTCTTCATATTCCTGAGGTCAATAGATGATGTTAAGTAGTCCAAGGATCTAGTTTGCAAGAAGGCAAGAAAAAGATCCGACATGCTAAAAAGCTTGAAAAGTCAAACCAAAAAAATGACACATAACTACACAAGGACAAAAGAAAAACAAAACAAATGATGGTTATAATAAATTGTAGAAAAAATGTATATAATTGAGGAGAGCTTTATCTTAGAGAAAGTAAGAAATGCAATGCTAAAATTGTTAGTAAATATCAAGTCTTGGGCTATATCCATTCTCTTGATAGCAATTTGTATGGCAACTTATCAACTACTTGTGCATTCCAATGAGATCTAACGGGAGATGGAAGATTTTGCTACAAGTTCATTTGCCAATATGTGTAAACTAGCATAGATTATGTAACACAACCGAGTGCGAGAAAACTCAACAAATTAGTTGCATTTACTTCTTAGTTTAGACTCCTAATTTCTCCTAATTCAAGTTGGACCTTGTGTAGAAATTAGAAGCTAAAAGGTGCTCTATCTACAATATATAAACATATATGTTCACAGAAACACATGTTTTATTGAACAAAAAACAATATATATGTCTAGACATATATAATTGTAAACATATATCAAGATACTTGGAACTTTTTGCATCAGTATTCTCAAAAATGTGATTTATCTAAAATGGCTATCCAATAAAAGAATCTTTCAAACTTGTAGGATGGTTACCTCCTGCTCAAGTTTGAATAGGTGCCGATTGAAATGTTGTTGCAGCCTCTCATTTGCATAATTAATGCAAAATTGTTCAAAACTGTTGTTCTGAAATGGCACAGAGTAATCATCAACAAGATGACTGGTAGAAGCATGAATTAAGAGGTTTAAATGATATAGTTACCTTAAATGACTCGAATCCATAGATATCAAGGATATCAATGGATCTCCACATATGTAGTTTGCAACCTTCAAGAGACTTGTTCATTTTTTTCACAAGCCAGTCAAACAAACTTGCATAAATAAACTTTGCTAAGGCATCTCTTCTGTCAGTTGCCTGAAACAAGATAATCAAAGACCTAAAAGGTGAGAAAAATGTAAGGACACTCTCTATATATAGAAGGGTCCATAAAAGCAGGTTCAATTAGTCAATAATCAACTATACCTGTTGCAATGTCAGTTTCTTGGCAATTGTATCCTTTCCAGCTTGGATTGAATGGGTTGACAATGCTAACATCAAGTCCTGGTTACTACAACCCATAAGCCTGGCAGCAAAGGTAACAGCTAGCAAAGAAAAAACAAAAGATTATGCCTAAACAAGAAAAAGGTCAAAGATGCTAAAGCCCAAAGGATCATGCTCAGCTCAATATCCCTATTATTCATTATATGTCTAATCAAAAGTCTGCTGATATGCAAGAAACATTCTTAGGAAATAAAATATATAAGAAGATCAGCTTGATTAAGAAGTAATTTAGTGATTATCTTAACAGAAACCATAGGCCTAGAAAGGGAAATAACTCTAGCGAGTAAAAAGAAAATTTCCTTGCAAGTCGTCCCGTGACTAGATCCAACACAAAAACACATATCATCTGCAACATGTTGATGATTGGAAACGTTACCTAATGGTATAATATTATATAGAAGCGCATCAGATTTGGATTACACTCAAGCGAATTCCAACAGAGCTTCATGTTTAGAAACTTAGAATTAGTTTTTACTGCTTAGATTTGCTAGAAAGTATGCCAAGAAGTAACAAAAACAAATCTAAGAGCAATCTGAATTGTGAGTTATGTAATGCGGAATTGGAAAGTTTGGAACACCTCATGATTAGATGCAGATATACTAGACAAGTATGGGATCGGTTGCAAAATATACTCAACGTGGCCCGACCAACAGATACTTGGAGTGAAACTATTGCTTGGCTGGGGAAAATTAGAGTGCATAATGTGGCAGATCTCAAAGCTATCAGGTTAAGTTGGGCAGCCTTGGTGTACTACATATGGCAGAGTTTTTAAACAGTGAGATGGTTTTTCAGGACATCTTCCTACATTGCAGATTGGCCATGTTAGCCAGAGGAATAGCTGCAAATTTGACAAGTAATATGAAGAGCAGATGGGGATTGGAGTAATACTGGACTAAGTGGTCTCGCAAGTTCCCTCGATCTCAAGATGTAGACAATTACTAGGAACATAAATCTCTGTAATCTAGATTCTATGGATTGTAATAGTTTTGTCCTCTAGATTGTATATATTTTCTTATAATGAAATCTATTAATTTTTAAAAAAAAAAAACTTCCTTCTTGCAGTATCATCACTAACACAAGGTAAGGTAATAAGCATGGTGTACATGAGTTCCAAGTTTGACACACCAAAAGATTTTCAGCTAGGGCATCTAGCTGTAACACTTTTTTTTCTTAAATCTGCCAAGGGAAACATAAAGAAACTGCTCTGGTAAGGAGAAGAGTTTGCAACTCGACAGAGTACCCACTAGAGGCTTCACAGCTAGTCGTAAGGTAACAGTACCTACTCACCTACAAGGGTTGATGGGTGCATGGTTATAGAAAAACTGCATATTTTTTGCCAAATTTTGTCGAATTAAATCGACAAAAAAGAAACTATACAGACAACTTGAACAAAAAAAGAAAGTCAATCAGAGGGTATGCTTCTGGCTTTTAATTCCATATTTCATGAGTAACACTTTCAACATTTTTGTTCCCTCACCTATAGGACTTCCTATGAAATGGCAACATAAGGAACGAAGAAATGCATTTATGGGACGACAAGAAATATGATGCCGTCAGCCATGATTGAGGACTCGAATCAAGTAACACAAATTGCACAAAGCCTAGAATGTGAATCATACCTTCATTAGCCAACACCTCCACATGCTTTTCATTGTCAATTACTTGAAACGATATGTTTCCAATCCAAAGCACTGCTGCAAGCATTGTAAATAAAAGTTCTTGATCTTCTTTGCAAATATTTACATTGTCCAAGGCTTCCTGGAGAAATAGAGGTACAACAATCACAGCAGGAAAGAGAATGAATCAATTAGATACGATATGTATAGATCAATATGGCTTTCATCCCTTCAAACAGATAAATAGCATCCACTCATTTGAATTACCATGAGCTTATTAAACTTGAGGGAATCATCAACTCCATTAACGAGCAAGCATTCACTTTGGTTAAGATAGCTGTACTCACTAGCCCTTTTAAGATTGAGTCTATCTGCAAAGAAACCAAGAAATGAGTCCATAGACAGGCCCTTGGAAAAATTATGAAAAAGCTCTATGCCCTATGTAAATGAACTGGAGATGTTCATTTCTCAGCTCAATAAAGGTCATATATGATCCTAAAATTGATAGAAGCTGGAATGGATGTCAAAAGAAGTACCTCTAAGAGTTGATGGAGCACCAGCACAAAGCTGATAAAAGATGTTGTATGATCTTTCTCCATTGGCCAGTTGAACAACTCTTGACTGCCCAAACGAGAAATAATTATTTCAGAAGTGGCATAGAATTGGAAATTTAAGTACCAAGCTGCAATCCACAGGGACCCCAATTTACCTTTTCTAGCAGAACTATCCAACATTTTATAGTTGAATCGACATTTGCAATATACATGAGGACAGAAAGAGTGAGGTTAGGTATTGTATAGGCATTATCAAAAAATATCAATGACAGAAAAACGCTCAACTTAAATGGCCTTACAAGTTTCAATTTTAGCACCACATATCTTTCCTGATGTGCTAAACAGGATTTCAATCAACTTTCCCTGCATTCATTATGAAACATCTTAATCAAACCAAACATGAAAAAATCAATGAAAAGAGAAAAAGGCCACCAGTCACATACAAATCTACTAGAATTGTCATTCCTAGCTGTTTTTGCATTCCCAAATGCTTCAAGGATACAATTAGTCTGAAGAATTTGGCACTCGACTCCACCACCACCTCCAAGGAGAGCCAAGTACTGCATAGCATGTTTTCCTGTCTCAGTTTTGCCAGCTCCACTTTCACCGCTGCCAGATAAAGTGATTACTAGAATCTTTATGAAAAGTTGAACAAGTTTGACCCCAAATACACTAGACAAACTTGCAGTAAGTCTATAAATAGGGATGAAGGAAAATAGATACTGACCTTATGATTATTGATTGGTCTTTTCCATCTGCAAGGTAGTAAATTACAGCCAAAAGTTATCAGAATAGAAGTCCTCAAAATAGAACTAGCTTCATATTTTGGAACATGAAAAGAGCAATCTTTACCCCTCATCATCTCATTATAAGCAAAGTCAGCCATAGCATAAACATGAGGGCCGTCCATAGTCTTCTGCTTGTATGCATTAATATATTTGCTTCCATAAATTTGGACATCTTTAAAAGGATTGACTGCAATCAATACGGGTCCTGCTTTACTCTTTGTAAAGAACCACAAGAATGAAGAACAAAGTCAAGGAACGTAAATTATTACTTAAGTTGGCAATAAAGAGTAATTTGAACTCACATAAATCATATCCTGGGAATATCGGCAACTAAGATTGTGAAGTACTGATGGCTCATTTAGATAACTAAGCTGTATAAGATTCTCCACACCCTCAAGAATATCAGGGTTTGCAGGTAAGAGTTCTTCTGTGGACACATCTGCAGCCTATGGCATCATCACAATGTAATCACAACAAGAATTACAAATTTAGGAAACCAACAGACATCTATGCAACAATAAGTACAGAAGAAAATGTTATTAACGTACTTTTCCACTTGAAAGTAAGACAGTTGCTAAATCCCCAGAGACAGATTGTATCTTTCCAGATCCCCACTGGCCATTTGAGTACCGACACCAGACACGGAGTTTCTGGAATAACTTAACCCATTATTGGAGAGCCAACATCAAGCATCAATTTATGAAGATATTCATAAATATAATCTTCTACAAGAAACTGTTGTCTGTCTACACAGTTTGAGATATCTTTCAATTTTCAATTTACATGTAACTTGATGTTATGTGAGTTTATTGCAACTCGAACACATTTAAACAATCCTCTTTCAGAACTGTATGATGCATAACCAGACATCTGAAGGTTGCTGAACACTATCCTACACTTACACACCATACACTAATAAAGGCATTGTTCTGCATCACCCTCCTCAGTGAGGTCAGATTACTTGATCCATTATACAATTACATCTAATTAGGACTACCGCTGAAAATAATAAACGTAAGTTGATATTGATGTGCCAAATATGATAACAAAAGCAAACAAGAATACAATATTTGATGCCTCTCATTACCTTTTTGAAGAAATAACTAATGTTATCATCCTGGTCTGGCTCTTGAACCTTTGGTATTGAACTCAGAGCATGCTCCTTCACCTGCTCATTTTTCTTTTCCTCCTCCGCGTATGGATTTGAATCTGCAGAGCTCTGATCTTTCTTCATCTTCTTGCTCCCAAAACTACCTGCCCTGTAGCTCAACTCCTTTTCCTTCCTCTTTGAGTCCTTCTCTTCTTTAGCTACAGGTTCAATCTCATTCTCCATCTGACCATTTTTGCTAACCTTGAAGTCTGTGGGCAATGAATGGCGAGCTGAGGGCAGCCGTGCTCTTGATGGAGGTCGAGCTGGTAAAGCGGGCGGCAGGTCCTTGGACTTTTCCAAGGCTTCATCTCTCCGCCTCAGCGAGTCCAGCATTTCCTCCAATGAGCTTCTTGTCACCCCTGTGGGTGACGATGATAGCATCATTTTTGGCGAACTTATTCTTCCAATATCAAATCCCCGAAACTGACACAATCGTGATAAGTGAACTCAGGTAAAAGTTGTACCTTACAGATACAAACTTTCAAGACAATGTGAGGGAAACAAAATGATACTTAAAGCCTGATATTGATCTGAAAACGTGAAAATTTTGGATCCAGTGAGGACCAGAGACTTAAATTTACAGTAAAGAGTTAAACAAATTCGGGTTTTGTCAAACAACAGTTAGAAAGAAAACTTCAAAAAATCTTAAATGATAAAAACTTTGAAGCATTGAAGACCGCAAAATCATCAGAATAACAAAAAGATTGTTAAAAACAAGTCACCAGAATTTGAGAAATGAACAAACCGAAGAAGGCCTGATGAGATCACAAAATATAAAAGTTTGGCCTCCTTTTCTCACAAACAACTCCAAGACAAGGTTGCATTGAAACAAAATTTCCTGTAAATGAAAAGCATCCGCAAAGCCAAATAAAAATATTTACTTACAAATTGGCCACAACAATCTAAAAACCCCAAGTATCAGAACAAGCCACCCTGTCCAAAACCCCTCAAGAAATGTTCCAATTTAGAGATTAAAAGTGAAACCAAAACAAATAGGCGTTTTGGGAAACGAACTCCCGTAAGTTCATAGGCTAAAAAGCCATTACCGTAAGTTACGAGGTTATAGAAATTAGAAAGATGTTATGAGAGTTAGTGCAAGGTTGTTAAGGTAGACGGTAAGGTTTGTTGTTCTCGCCGTTGCTGTTGCTGTGGGCCTGTGGCTGGAAGAAGAAACAAACGATCAATTGGAAATTTTAAAAAACTATTTTTTTTTGTTATTTTTCCTTTTCTTTTTGCAGGATATTCAAAAAAGAGAAAATCTAAAAACTCACTTCCAATATGATAATGTTGTATCATTCCCGAAGGAATTTTTTTTTCCTAAGGAAATTCAAATTCATAAATTCAAGTTAGGTGATGGGAGGATTATCTTTGTCAATTAAAGAATTTGAAGTTTAATTAAAAAATATTATTAAATAAAAATTAATTATTTTTTTAATTTAATTTATAAAAATTGACCAATTAATTAATAAATTTATCAATTTTTAACAACAAAAGTTATTAAAATAAATCGAATCAAAAATTTAAAAATTAATAAAAAAGTTAGATAATTCAAAATTTTTACGGTCGGATGAATTTTGTAATCATTAATTTAAAGTTCACATTTTGGTATTAATTAACCATGTTAAATAATGATTTACAAGACTCCTTTTATTTAGGTTAATACAAGAACATACAGTAAAACCTTTATAAATGAATATTTTTGGGACTTGAAAAAGTATTATCTTATACGGAGTTATTAATTTATCGATAAATGAATATTTTATTAATTTAATTAATAAAATATTCATTTATCGATAAATTAATAACTCC
>JANZLH020000427.1:8343629-8358063 GCA_026770325.2 Erythroxylum fimbriatum
AAACGAAGCTTAATATTTTATGCATATAATTTGATTATGAGTGCATAAGTTGCATACTTTATTTATATGGTTGATATATATATATATATATATATATATATATATATATATTGGATGCATGACAAATTGTATGTTTTATATGTGTGATATTTTACATGCAATTTGTGTTTGATGACACAAATGAAAATAAAATCCTTTGTTAAAATATTAAGTACATGTTGAGAACATGATTGTTGCCTTCCATTACTATAAGAATAAACTAGAGTTCTGTTTATTGTAGGCTTGTTGAGCAAACTCAAGGCCACTTTAACCCAAACATATTTAGACTTATAATAATGGGTTCTACTTAACTAAATTTATGTGATTTGGATGAACAAGCACATGACCACATGAATTTAGAGGCAGGGTTAGGAATGACAGATAAGATATGTTTTGGCAAGAGTTGTCACCTAACGAATCTAAGAGTCACATGAGATGTGATTGATAAAGTTGTTTTCTACCAAATTTAGGTTTAGTTGATTTGTTTAGCAAACTCAAGATCAACTATAGCCCACTAGAAAGATTAGAGTAATCTTTCCAAATAGTAGTGAGGGCTATTATTTCGAATAAAATAATGAAAATAACCAAATGCATGATTAAAGTTCTAATCTTATTCGGTAGTCATGACATATAATTGATTACTTGTTTCTCTTACGCTTATGTTTTATTCTTAATGGAATTTACCTTATTTAGTATAGTTAATAATAAGTTAGTGATCCCAAGTTTTTAGACATAGGCTGTGTTTGAGAAATGTTATCCCACAACAGCTCAACCTCCACACCATTCCCTCTTGGCTGAACCATCCCCAAAATTTCAGAACCATTAATCCTAATGTCATCCCAATCATCCTTTCAGTTGTTGTATACTATCTTTGGAAAGAAAGAAATGCCAGGACTTTTAAAGATGAAGCTTTGGAGGTGGATGGATTGAAAGCCGGAGTGATCACCCTAGTCCAGGAGCAACTCAGAGCAAACACCGAGGGAAGGTGAGCGTAGGAGAGTCTTTTATTTCACTAACATCCTTTATGAAGTTTTTGTTTCAAGTAAACAAAAGAAAATCATGGAGAATGATGGCAGAAGATGCTCACCCCGAAGCTCACCAACCAAATTTAGAGAAGAAAAAAACAACAGAACATCAGCTCTCCATATTCCATCCAGAGTAGTTAGTCAAACCTCCACATTTATACACATGTAAGGGAATCAACACTAGCAACAAAACTAAAGGAAGACCAAAAGAATGCAGAAGCAACTCAGTGGACAGGGATGAGATCAAGTGATCTAAAAGGGACGCACCTTACCAACAACAAAAGCATACAGCAAAGAAGACATGGCCAGACCTCTACACCATGGGTAGGCACAATCAAGGAAATGCAGCAATCCTTAATGGATGGTTGAGAGCACAGGTATTTCCAGCTGGTGGGAAGTATTTGCAGGTAGATTTCTGAAGGCATTAGATACCTCCAATGAAGAAATGCACGATTAACTCTTGCTGCAAATTTGTTATTGCCGACTGATCCAATATTTTTTTAGATATTAGGATCTCAATGAAGCTTATTATCAAGTCAGGTTTTTACAGTGTATTGTTGCCATATGGGAAGCTTTTCTCAGGGAACAACTTGTCAGTATAGGGTTATTCTCTTTTGATAGGTATGAGACGAGTTTCTAAACTATCTCTACCCATGTATATAAATTTTTCTTATATTAATCTTATAACTAATTTACCAAAAAAATTTGTATGTCCATTATGTTATTATGCTATAATCCTTGTTAAGGATTTGGTGACAAAGTTTTAAAGATATGTCAAAATTATATAGATAACAAAATGTATTGACATTTTAAGTTGACTAATGTCTCATAAACTTTGATGACAACATGTAAGATTGTATGTCAACATCATGATAGCAAAATGCAAAGGCATGCGTGAAGTAGAGTTAAAAGATAAAGTACCTTGTTGAAATTGTTCCACTTAATTTAGCTTACTAAAAGCATAATTGTGGACTAGAATTAAACGCTTTGTTATAGAATGATAATAGTTATCATTAGAAGAAAATAATTGCATGATTTTCTTGCTTATATGTGATATGATAAAGATCATATGTATTTCTAATTCATGCGTATGAGTATTTGATACTGAATTTAGATTCAACATTATTGTAATGTTCAATGCATGGTTAGAAATAGAATGTTAAGTAAAAGTAGTTGATCTAATTTTATACAAAGAGTTTGTATGTGTTGGATTAAAGGAGACTTATGCTTAACATAAGTGGGTAGAATTAAAAGTTGGATAACCAAGATTATCCTTTTATGCCATATTGGTTAAATCAACATAACGGGAATCATAAAGTTACATACTATGATATATGTATCCTTTTGATTATGAATCGTATGAAACTTGTATAGTTAAAGCATAACCAAATCAACCTTTAGCGAAAGGATGATGATGATATTGAATTGTTAAATTTGATACATGTGATATATTGGATAGAAAAATAATTTATAAAAGGATGATACTTATATTTCATTATATTACTAATGACTTTATGAGATATAGTCATATGTATTAAATGAAATAACGATTTAAAATTTTTAAAAGTTCAAATTGTTTAAATCGAAGAAGAAATTAAGCATTGCGAATGCTGAAGCACTCCGTGGGATCGTTGTGGTGAATTTTATGTTTTCGATTATCTATAGGGAATGAGATTCTTTGATGAATGCCTTTACAACTAAATTCATAGGAGTATGGATTTATGTAAGGAGTAAAATATAATACAAGATATTGTATAATGCAATATTATTTCTTCTATAGTTATGCCTAGTACTATAACTTACCTTCGATAGTTCCAATTGAATCAATTAGCAAGATTTCATATTAGATATGAAACGTTAAGTCTTTGAAAGACTTAAAGTTAATGATTCAAGGATATGATGCTTAGTTGACACGGATATATAATCCATTAAGTTTAGAACTAAAATAGGTAATAATGAGTTATGAGATATCCAAATGCTTGGATATAATCTTACAGACCTATTGAACAAATTGTTTGTTTAAATGTATGCTTATAGGAGAATGGTTCTCAAGATAAGTAATGGGAGTAAGGTGAAATTTGAAAGGTTTAAATCTCATGACAATACATCTAATTGCAACTATTGTCTTTATTGATACATTTGATGTATAGTTGAAAGGTACAAGGCGTTGAAAGATTCACTTTCATGATGAATTCAAAGAGTTTGTTTTGAAGATAATTGTGAATTTATCATGTTTGCAAGAAGGTTAGTGGGAGTATAGTTGTACTCTATAGTGGGAGTACGTGGAGATATATTTCTCATAGAGAAAAACAATTTTAATTTTCAATTGTTGTAAATATAATTGTCCAAGAACAACTCTTATTGGATATGAAAATGGTAACAACTTAATTCTGGGAATTAGATCTATAGAAATAGATTGGATGTTGTTAACTTATTTTAAGTCCAAGTAGATAGATAATATACTAAAGATGTTTAGTATTTGAGATATCAGACACTTGTGAAGTATTAAGGATATACATTACTCTATGTGTGAGTTGATATTTGAGTTCAAGATGATAAGGATATAACTTTAGAAGCAAATCATAATTAAGGTTTATTTACTTACACAATATCATTTAGGGTTGGAGAGGTTCCAATGTAGCAATTAGTTGATGATTAAGTCATAACACATTTTTCATTCAGTGGAAATGATTAATCGAATCAATAAGTTCTTTAGTGAACTTGATATAGTTCCTTGCATTGTTTAAAACAATAATGTACTATAGAACATTAGAGTCATTGGGCATGTATAATGAGCTAATGTCTTATCAAAGATCTAAGAATGTGTTTAGGAAAATTTTCTTAATTATGATGATAAATAAGATGGGAGTTGTAAAATTTAAGCAAGTGCTTACTATAGAGAATCTTGTAGAATTCTTTCATTAAGCCATTATTCCTGTAGTAGAATAATCATCATATGGTGATATGGTATGAGATACTTAAACGATTGGCTTAGTGCAAATGGTAGATTGTTGGTTTATTCCCTACAGCCAATCGCTTTGGTTGTAGTTTAGTGACAAATTATTTAAAAGCATTCTTTATCTTATACATGTTTAGATGTATATAATAAAGTCTATGAGATAATTGTACATTGCAAATGAAATTATAATGAGATTATAATTATGAGATTTATATTGCATTTATGTATTATTTTTAAATGTTCCTAGTCATTGTTTTATTAATATTGGACATTAATAGAACGTAAAAAGACTAGCACACTTTTTGTTTTTTCTTATGAAGGAAGTAGTCGATCTCATAGGCTAAAGTATAAAGATACTTAAACAAACGTGTGGGTGCTTGTTAGAGAACAAGTTTACTGAACAGACCCGATATGAGAAATCTATTTGAAACATTACTTGTATGTCTATGGATTTCTTATTGTGATGATTGTATAAGTGATCATTTGACTTGAGGTCACCAAAGTTATCTTGTATAGGGATTATTATGTTTTGATACTATTTATGACCTATTTAATTATGGGTCAGTCAAACGGTAGTCATTGGATGTAGCATGAATTATATGGAGATAGTTGTGTGATCAAGATAAGACTCATCACCCTAAAGTAATTTAGGGGAATATTTCGTTGTTCTCGATTAATATTGATTTAGAAAATCCTTGGCCAAGGTATAATGACGTTTTGTAAATAGTTGACAAATATCATTAATTGAATCGATAGCTAATGGCAGGAAACTAATATGATTAGACTTAAGATATAGTAGACATTAATTTCATGCTCTATGTCTAATCGAAATATTGTATAATGAAATGATTGAATTATACGAAAAAAAATTATGCATAGAAAGGTTAGTCAAAACCACTTTGACATTTCTAAATATTTGGGTGGTGATAATACGTTGTTAGATGCCAATCTTGATCTATAATTATAAATTGTTTAATTAGAAAATTAAAGATAAATTAAAAGGAGTTTTAATTTATTTAATTCTAGTTATGAATTAGAATTAAAATTTATAATCATTGCCAACATATTTGGGAATCTAATAGGTTTTACATATAGAATGGATTGAAGAGAATAAAGTTAATTTAATCAAGTTGAACTTGATTGTAAAGTATGAGAAACTTTATGATTAAACATGATGTATTTATTAAATAAGGATTAATATGAGATATTGAATTTTGTTTAGACATAATTGGTATTTAATTAGAATTACAAATAATTCTAATTAAAGTTTAATTAAAATTAGAATTTAATTTCAATGAAATTACCAAAATGTCCAGATACTATTATAAATAGGTTTAAGCTTTATGGAATTCTGTAGATATCGTTAGAGACCGAACATTTGTGTGATTATAATGGTTGAGATAGATCAGTTTCAAAAACGGTTTGAATGATACGACAAGATAAAATCAAGTTTTAGAATAAGGCACGGACCAATACCATCGTAACTATGAGTTGGATCCTAAATGCTGGTCAGCTTCTAGAGTTGGTACTCACATCATTCCTGTCACACGTATAGGCTCTGTCGTACTTCATAGTGTTCTTTACGAGTGGCTACCTCATGATATCCAAATTCATCGCACTTCCCCTCACACCAGCACAAAGAAATCTACCATATATCCGAGTCACCAGCGTTTAGGTCAGTACATGTCCACATATCCTTTACCAATAATTCAAGAACATATATCTTGAGCTACATGATGTCCACAGGAGATTTATCCAACATCGGGCAATACAAAAAGAAGAGTTCCCAAGCCTTATTTCCCAAAAAAGTTACAATAGACGAGAAGTTCGATTACTAAATACGAGTAATTTTACGTTAAAATAAGGAAACTCGGTAGAGCGGGTGTAATTGATTCATTCCGAGATAGAATGAGGCCAGCTTGTTTATAATAAAATCCTCTGATTAACAAAGTGCCATCTGGGGATCCTGACAAAACTTCAGTTAACCATACAGAAACATAGGAGTAATAAGGAAAATGGCACAATCGACTAAGCCCATATTTATTCCTTGAACAGGTCTACTAATACAATTGATCATTAACCAAATATGAGAACAAATGCTCTACAAATTAGTTTACAATCGTCGATTGTAGAAAAGAAAAGATTCCAGTGCTGTTTTCCCTGTAACACAACTATGCTGGTTCAGTACGAGGAAGCCAATATCACCGCTATAAACACACTTAATGCTTCGCAAACAGGCTTTGTGTTAAAGACGAGAAATCATAATCCTTCCCGTTCTGTGATGAAGTCCCGCCTGAAGCTGGGGATGCTGATTGCGATTTGGATGTTGATTGAGGCTTACTTGCCTCTATGGTTGTGAGGCCATTAACAGTGGGAACCTGCCCCACTGAACAAAAGCTGCGAGCAAGTAACTCAATGATTATGGACATGAAATTCTGTGGAACACAAACATATGTCCAGTAATTTGTGGTGGAATGAAACTCATAAAATTTCCAACAAAGGGAAAAGGACAAGGCATGTTTTTAGAACATGGTAAAGAGGCAACATCTATGTCTTGTATAACACTATTACTGCATATAAGTTTGCAATCGAGAGGATTTCCAAAGAATCGTAGGAACCAACCCAATTCTCATCTCTACACAAATGACCAAAACCAATTCTCGTCTCTACAAAAAGGACCAAAATCAAGGAAGAGGGAAAAGGTCAAATAAATATCTTAAGCATATTAATTGAAACAAATTGGAAATTTTGCTTGACCCAAAATTAGACTGACACAGCCAAACTCCCCAAAAGTCGAGGAAACAAAATGGAATTTAGATACTGCATCGCTTTAATAACAAAAGTGCACCCAGTCTCTTAAACAAGAACTCTGACACTGAATTCAATAGCGAGAAAATTTGAAAATCGCATAGATTAATTGTAGTTATTAAAATAGTTTTCATCAGTTGGAACAGGTAATTTCTTCAGATTATCGTAATTGGAAGACATTTATTAACGTCACTGATTTGGATTCATCATCAGCGGGAGGAATAAGTGGTCATTATCCTAGATCCACAAAGGTCCAAAAGCTAGAGTATACCAGGAAGATTTAGAAAATGACAGATATTAAAGGCAAGCCCACAAGTAGGGAGAAAAGTAATGCTTTTGTTGAAGACCGAAAAACATGACTCCAATGATATCAGCACAAGAAAATACTGTCTCATCATTGACAAAACGAAAAAATAAGTTCAAAAATTTTCAAGGCAGATGTACACAAAAGGGAGATAAAAAAGAAGCCAAAAGAAAAAAAAGCGAATTATCAAAATTTTAAAGAATTAAAATAGCTAAAAAAATATAATCTGTAACTTCCCTTTTTAAAAAATAATAAACTTTGACTATGGCTTCAAATTAAGTTTGAAATCATTTCAAAATTATGAATTTGTCAATATCATGTGAAATAGAGACACAAAAGAATCACAGATCACACCTGGCTGTCGGGCATGATGCAGAATTTCCTACTGCTTGTGTTGGTATGATGTTTCCACTCTAGTAACAGGAGAAGTATTGGTAACATCAGAAAATTATTGAAGCAAGAAATTCTATGCATCTAAAAATATATACTACCATAATATACAGTATACCTGCATAAGTTTCTGAAGATCAATCTGTCCAGCAATAGGCATCATCAACCCAGGGATTTGATACCCATTACTTGGCCAATTTTGAGAGGGTAAGTTACTACCATTTGATACAGGCTGCTCAATGTTGCCAGAAAGTGTTGGGTCCCTGCCAGCAGATTTGGCTGCAGCAGCCATAAGAAGGTACTGCTGCTGTGCAAGCATCGTGAGTTGCTGTTGATGCATCGCAAATGGGGAGACAATATTGGACTACACAAAATCCAGACAAAAGATCAGATGATGCAAACTTTCACAAAATATCAATATCAAAACAGAACACAAAAAATATGGTTTTTAGCATGAAGTAACAAATTATCCTCAATTTCATTATATGTTTAACATTTCAAGAATCCATTGATTAACGGTATATCTAACCAAGTTGTTCAATAATAGCTTTTAACAATTCTATAAATTATGTTGAATTATATACCTTGTCAAAAAGACTCATAATATCATTTTTCACATCTTTCTGTGATTTGTTTGCGACAAAAGACGTTGCTAAAGGTGGTGTATCTTTAAATAAATCTTCAATCCCTGAAGTGGACTGCGTATTAAGCTCAACAGATTTAGTGGAACCAGTTTTATCAGTTGTAGAAGTATCTTCAGCGCCTGCAGCTGCAATACCATTAAGAGTGTAATCAACAGCATATAAGAATAAAGGATTTACAACTTATATACAGTGGTAAGAGCTATTAGTCAAAAATATTTGCCAACATAAACGTATCTACAGAAGGAAGAAATAGCTAGAAAAAGAAAAGTAGCATCAGATCGCAGAGCAGGTAAATATTGTGCAAGCAAGTGAGGGCATACATACATTGAAATCCTGCCCAACTACTATCATCATTGGAAGCTGGCACCGAATCATTTTCACTTGGTTCATCCATGGACAGCATGTTGAATAGATCAGTGGCAAAATCAATTTTGGGTGGAGAAACAACTGGAGCAGTATCTACTGTCTTTTTTGTTGCTTCAGTTGGCTCCACAAGTTGTTCGGCTTTCTCAATTGGTTGAGGCTTAGTAAAAGAGGCAACCTGCTGATGCACATGCATTGAACATTCAGCTATTCCGGAGAGAACAAGTTACAACAAGAATGTAGAAAGAAAAAGCATAGTAAAAGATGTCATCAATGAAAATAAGCTGAGATACTCCACATCAATAAAGCTGCCTAGATGAGATATTAGCCTGTTGGCTTTAGTTAGTTATTCTAAAAAGTTATTCCGTAAATAGAGAGCTTTTATGAAAACCTATATTTCTCATGACATGGAACACATCTTGTTTAAGAGCATTTGGCAGCTATTTCATAATGGTTCTTGAAAACAGAGGATTCACCAGTTACACGAACAAAATACAGCTCCCCAGACATGATAATGTTTTATCCTCAGTTCGTCCCTTGTAAGAAATTTCAAGTTGAGATGTAGAACAGTGTGGAGCAAATCCAATATACTCCAGGATATTTCTGCTAATATAATAAAATTTACTTACAAGAGCTAAACTAAAAATGAATTTACTTTCTTCATATATACAAAACACATATGACAATCTAGATGCTGGTTATTTCTTCAGTCCACAAAATTTTCTCCTTTTTACCAATTATAACTCCATAGTTCATAACAGAAACTACGAATACGACGTCAAAGTGTTCCAACTTACCAGCATTGGACATACGAAATGCAAAGATACTGCCGAAAGGAGTAAAAAGTGGAGAAGGGAATAAAATTATATAACCTGTTCTGGTCCCCTAGGTGGAACAGGAAGGCTCAATCTTGAAGCAGGAAAGCTCTCTTTTGAACTTGGTCTATTAGAATCTTTCCTTTTCTCAAATAGATTCTCAGAACTGCTACCAAGTGCATGGCCACTTCTTTCACTAGATACCTGCCGATGAATAGGGGATCTTTCTTCCTGCCCTCTAGGAGGAGATATTGGTTTTCTATCTTTGGATACCCATCTTTTTTCTTCATACCTTTAATTGAAATGCAATAATCAAAGTGTAAATTATATGAAAAAATGTAGGTATATATAATAAATTCAAATCAGACCATGTAGGTTCTATCTCTAGATACATACTTTGCACGAATAAAATTCTCAATCCCAACTCTATCATAATTCGGGGGTAATTCTGCTTCCCAATAACTATTAGCCTTCTCATTTCCCATTGCTGAATAAATTACAAAGAAGCAGGTTATTACTAGAACGGTAATATTGTCAGCATGACGTAGTCTGACTGCAAGCATGGCCAAATGAACAAACTTACAATGAATAAAAGCAACCTGCTCTGGAAGCCATGTGTCAAGAGTTGCAGATCGAACCTGCAGGAAAAAAAAATGAAGACTCAATGATGGCCTCTGAAATTTAATAGACGCCAAATTTATTTTATTGTCAGTGCTAAAAACCTACTGTATAAACCATGAATATATTAAGAAATATATGGAGCAATTTGTTCACCAGCCATAGGTACCAAATTTTTATGGATGCAAATTTCCTGAGAGAAGTGAAATGACCTATTTGCTACCACCACCAGAAACAATATCCTGTACACGAAAAAGAAAATGCAACACTAGCATCTAGCCTTAAATCCAAGAAATTTTAACCGTCCTGATTGGAGCATTACCAACACTAGAAACACAAAATCGAGATTACGAGATTACACAACTAAACTTAAGTAACTAATTATAACAATTTGTCGTACTTACAAATAACAAATGTACAACTACGGAATCACTACAATCAAGAGATGGTGACCCTGGATAAGTTCAATGGCAGCTTACATAGACCGTAATGTGCCAGAAGTAAAATTATAATGCGAGTTTTATCATCATAAGATAAGAATAAAAGTTGGAAGTGTCAACAATACATAGAATTAACTTTCCACCTAACTGATAGAGGACACAACCAAGTCATAGTGGAAAGATTACGAACCTGCTTACCCTTTATGTGCTTCAAGAAAAACAATCTTAACGTATCACTAACACTGACTAAAAGTTTTACAAGAAACCTTATTAACTTTGTTATAGAATGAGATTCTAAGGAAGCCCACGTGCCCAATCATTCTACTTCAAGTAATTATGTCATATTCAGAATGCAGCAGCTCTATAAAAGAACTCACCTTAGATATGTGTACCCCAAGACTTCTATGAATCCCTGAACATTGCATGCATATAAAAATCCCCAAGTTTACACTCGCCCACCTTGGACCCCTGCATCACAAATAAAATAAGATAAGGAAATTAGCCACTTATAAAAATCACTACCTAAAACTTCAGAGACTGACATGCATCCTGCTATCATGCGATCTAAGAAGATATGTTACTGATATAATATTTTCCTACGTCAATAGCCATTTCTTTCGTGGCAATAAGTCTCTAATGTCAATCAATATACATACTTGGCTTTGCAGTCAGCGCATTCCCTATTCTCAGGCAATTTGAGAAGTCCTTCCAAGATCTACATATGTACAAAGTTAACAGATAAACCAAAAAGCAAATATAACGTTACAATTAAAGAGAAAATCAACACCATGTATCCAGTAATTTTTTAATACACAGTTATGACATAAAGTATATGGTAGATCCAAATGATGTATCATCAAAAACCAACAGTGCCACATTCACAATACCAATTAGATCCAAGGTTGCACTAACTCCAGCTATATAAGTTCTAATGAGGACGTAAGTAAACAAATTCCAAGAAAATAACTTCCAATTATGTAATAAATCATAGAAGAGACGATAGACTAACCAGGTATTTGACGCATCATAACCTAATGAAAAACTTTCGTAATTATTTAGTAAAAGATCATTGTCCAAGATCCATATTAACACTAAGGATGAATAAAGTTTTCGTAAATCAGTAAATGAAAAAAAAACGCTGATTTCTAGGATTCACAACCTAAACCAAACCAAACCAATCGTGACAGACCATCAATCCAGCTCATCCAGAAAGGTAAAAGAAACCTAAACCTTTGATTACGGTATTGAAGTGTTCCCGAAATCGTTCACTCCACAAGAAATTCTAAAATACGCAATCTTGAATCAATAGTCATTTTCTGGGTTCCCCCGTCTCCTCAGCCATCATTAATATAAAAAGTCAATTTGTTTCAGCAAATAATTTTATAGATCTGTCTTCAATTAATAAGACAACGGGATCGAATCTCAGAATAGCAAAACCATATGCATCATTTAGCCGGAAAATCTACCAAAACATACAGAAATTCTCCGTTGCAAAAAGCAACAGATCAAATCAAGCATCAAAACAAACAGAAGCGGCTTAGGTGTATCGAGTTCCAGCAAAACTTCATCGCAAGATCAGAACGGAACATAATTGAACCGAATCGTAGAATCGAAAAGGTGAAGGGCAAAATGGGGAAAATATACAGAAGAACGAAGAAAAAGAAGAACCTTTCTGTGCCTGGCATTGAGCTCTTTAGAGACGTTGGCCTTCTCGTTCATGGCGGACCGTAAAAACAGTAAAAAAACGGCTGATCAATCGAGAGAGGGATTGAGACGAAGGAAGGAAAAGGATATAGAATCGAGGTCAATGTGGTCCTTACACAAACTTTCTCTCTCTTGAGTCTCTCTTTTGTCTCTCTGGATTGTTAGAGAAACAAAATAAAAACGGGGAAGAGAGAAAAAGAGAGATCACAACCACACAAAGACAAGACACCAGCCGAAGGTGCGTCTCCTTTTCTCGTCTTTTATTTTCCCCCTCCTTCACTTTTTCTATTTTCTTTTTTTCCTCTAATGACATTCCTATGGTGGTGGGATTGAGTGTAGAACGATCTTACCAGTTTCGTGGGGGTTGAAGATGTAGCCCAATACATAACCGACGTGTGGAAGTAGAGATTGTGATGAGAGACAATCCGCTGAATAAATTTCAGGAAAACATCGACCTCACCCAATTCTATGTCTATAATTAACACCGGATGATAACCTTTTATTTTCTCCAAACAAAATATTTATTGTTTGTTTGTTTCGATTTCTTCTTATAATTTCTTGTTTCTTTAAATCCGTCAATTCACGATTCATTCAATCGTCCAACTTCTAATGGTATCTACGGATCTATTTAGAGAAGACTCAAATCTAATTTAAGAGAAAAATGCAAGAAGTGCTAGCTCCAAATTTTTCTAAGTTTTCCTTTTATATGAAAAATCTTATTTTTCATGTTTTTGGACTTTATTAAAATTACAACTAAAGTCAAACTTTAATCATAATTATGAATTAATCCTTATAAGATCAAATATCACATATTGATCCTTAAAGTTTCTTAAAAATTCTCAATTAAGTCCAACTTAATTCAAATTTTACTTTCTCTTTTATAAATCTTTTATGTGTGACCCATTATGTTCTTAATATATTGGTCATGATTAAAAATTATAATTCTAATTCATAATTAGAATAAGATAAATTAAAACTCCTTTTAATTTATCTTTAATTCCCTAATTAAACAATTTATAATCATAGATCATGATTGACGTCTAGCAACATGTCATAACCACCCAAATATTAGGAATGTCAAAGTGGTTTGACTTAACCTGTCTATGCATGGTTATAATGTATAAATTAATCATTTCGTCATCTAATGTTCCAATTAGAATTAGAGTATAGAATTCGTGTCTATTCAAAATAAGCCAATCATGTTCGTTCTTGCAAATTAGTAAATGATTTATAATTGACATGTGAAAACAACTTTTTAAATTTTCAATTTACTCTGGCCAGAGATTCCCAAAATCATTACTAATCAAGAGCAGCAGAACATTCTCCCTAATTACTTTAAGGCAACGAATTCTTTATTGATTAACCTAACTATCTCTACATAGTTCACCAACAACTACCGAATTGAACTACTCAAAGAATAGAACATAAGTAGTATCAAAACATAATAATTCATACATGAGATAACTTTGGTAATCTCAAGTCTAAGAATCAATTATACAACTATCATAATGAGATAGTCCACAGACACACAAGTAATGTTCCATTGGAGATTCTCATGATTGGGTCAGTTCAGTGAACTTATTCTCTAATAAAGCACCTACATGTTAGTATAAGTATATCCACACTTTAATCTATGAGATCAATTACTTTCTTTATAAGAAAGAAACAAACATATGCTAGTCTAACCATTTCATCAATACTCAGTCTTGATGAAACTATGACTAGGAACATTTTAGGAATAATACAAATGAATCTCATAATTATAATCACATTATAATTTCTAATTGTATAACAATTATTCTAGGGATTTTATCTTTATGATTAATAATTAAAAATTAACAAATACATAAAGATAAAGTATGCCTTTTTATTGAATAAAAAAATTTATAGAAATAAATATACAACTAAAAAATTGGCTGCAAGGGCATAGACCAACAATCTCCCACTTACACTAAAGGCAATCGCCAATGTATCGAATATCATAGCCATCCATATGTCTATCATGTCTCTTTTGAGATAAAGGCTTTGTGAGAGGATTTGCTAGATTCTCTTCAGTGGGAACTCGCTCTATCAGGATGTCCTTCCGTTCCACTATCTCCCGGATTAAATGAAACTTCCTGAGTACATGCTTGGATCGCTGACAAGGCCTTGGTTCCTTCTGTTGGACCCCACACCCCACCTCTTCGGTGTTTGGGGGTTATACCCCGGCGTGTGTTTGTGGGTTATACCACAGCATCCAACACAAATCAGTATTGTCCTCTTTGGCCAAGGGTGAGGCCACGCCTTGAACCCAAGACCTCAAAGTTTTGTAGCGTTTAAACGCTC
>JANZLH020000427.1:8427155-8437315 GCA_026770325.2 Erythroxylum fimbriatum
AAAATCAAACCACGTCATTTTGGTTAAGTTAAATAACCAAATCGACGGTTAACCAAGACGACATCGTTTCCGAATAACTAAAACGACATTGTTTTAGTTAACATCAACGCATAAGTCACGTACCAAAATGATGTCGTTTAGATTTCAATCATACGACGTTGTCTTTGCTCCAAACGATGTCGTTTTGGTGCGTGCAACTCAACTTCTCCCTCCACAAATAATACGACGTCATTTTTTCCCAATCAAATACGACGTCGTTTCGATACAAACACTAACCTTCGGCAAGAAGACGTTTTTTCCGACAACAATACCGACAGAAAGATCTTGAATGTTATTTTATGTTAGTCCCTAATGAAAAATAATAATATTATAAGAAGAATGTTTGAGAACATAATATATTTTCCTCAGGTTTATTGATTAAAGTAATGTGAAAAAAATCTAGGTTGTTATATTATTTTCTGAATGAAAATCTAATATTATAAGTTGTTATATTATTTTTTGAATGAAAATATAATAGTCAATGATATTTATTAATGAAGCCACTGTATTATATATGTAAGATTATAAGTTGTTATATTATTTTCTGAATGAAAATCTATATTACTTTCTGAATGAAAATCCAATATATATGTAAGATTATAAGTTGTTATATTATTTTCTCAATGAAAATCTATACAGTGACCTCATTAATAAATATCATTGAATATTAGATTTGTATTCAGAAAATAATATAATAACTTATAATCTTACATATATAATACAGAGATCTCATTAATAAATATCATTGAACGATACACAAGGCAATCATAATTATACATTAAAAAATTTATATTTTAATACTCACATCAATAAAAATTTGTCAATTCTATTAAACTTTTATGTTTAACAAATACGAATAACAAAGAATTGTATACCATGAACCCAGTATTTTTTTTATAGTAACTACATGTCAATCTTACTTCATAAGAATGAAAGACAAAGAACAGCATCATAGGATGAATATTTGAGAAAACAATACATTTTCTCTGGGGTATTGATAAATGCAACGTAATTCTCAAACTTAAGAGCCACATTACACTTAATTTTGTTCATTTATGAGGTCTCTAACATTCAAGATCTATTCCCTCGTCTGATTTAATTTGAAATTTTAGTATTTTATCACATTTTCAGCTTACTTTAGACCCTATCAAATAAGAAGTAGTAAGCAAAATGATCTTCCTAAAAGCATCCAACTTGTTTACATATTTTATGTTAGTCCCTAATGAAAACTAAGAGGGAGATGAATTGGTTATTTAAACAAGATAGTCTTAGTAAGAGGGGGAAGGGTAAGGATCAACCCAGTGTGATATATTACAGTGTAAAAATTTAACAAAATTTACTAACCAATGAATTTAATCTAACAATAATTAATATATATAAGAATAAAGAAATTGTTTAACATAAATCAATTGAATAAGTTAATAATAATTTAAAGAAGACAGGGAAGAGAGAACACAAATTAATATATAGTGATTTAATAAGTAACTCTTACTTATATGCATTTCTAATTCTACGACTTTTTTTTTTCTGAAATTTAACAGAATTTCTTCTTTCAAAACGAAGAGCAAGTTTTGTACAATCCGTTTTCGCAAAGAACTATTGTTAACAACGGGAAACTTATCTGCGTACTCTTTCACTGGTTGTGGGAAATATGTAATACTAACTATTATTAACAGTGGGAATGTTCCCTGTGTACTCTTTCATTAGTGGTAGGAGATTATAATGCACATAGTATTGTCAAAGGGCAGCTTCAGGGTTGTACCAGGGGGGAAGAATCTTTCAGAAGTTTTATAATTTTGGAGTGGACAGCCATCTGAAATCCTCATTCTAGCTTTTTCTGTATTCATTTTATATGTACCCACATCATGACATACAAATTGATAAAAGTAACATATGTGGCATTGGTGGCTACTAAAAGTCGCTAAATGGATAGGCATCTAACCAGTTGTATGTACATGCGGCATTCGTTGCATAACTTGCATTGGAAGGTAATAAATTTTACCGATTACGTTGATGGGTGTGTATGGAAGAAGGAATGGCAACTGTGTGGATGTCGGTCGAATAACTAACAAAATAGAATTCAAAAGCCTCTTACGGGAAGGAAGTCTACATTATACGACAGAAGAAAAGTTACAAGACGACTATAGCTGGATTTGGTGCCCATAAAACACGCGCTACAAAAAGCTGGACTATGCAGTTTCTCGGAATTTCAAGAATGGGTCAAGCAGTTCACACCGCCCCCTTTGGTGGCGTTGTCTTCATTAACTATGCATATGCTTGCATTCTTACTCCTTCAAACATGCGTACGTACTTCTCATTTATTGGATTGCCGGTTCTATGTATCCACTGTACATCTCGTTCACCTTATAACTGAAACTCCAGAATTTTCTAAAGGCCGAAAGTTTTATGTCAAATTTATGGCCGAATAATATTCCAAGGAATACCCAAGAAATTAATTAGAGGCCAGTATTTCTCATTCACGTGGTGAGGAAGTTAGCAACCTTTTGACAATTTCTTTTCTCTAAAATGTCAAAGTTTCTAACTGATAACTAAAATAAAAGAAAGAGCTGGAGAAGAAAATTCTCTTCTTGGATTATTCAAAACATTGGAAGTCTTTACATTGGCAAATTCATAACAAGATTTACACAAAAATAGGTACTAACATGCAGGACTCTTTCTAAAATATAGGAAATAGAAAAAAAACATGTTTTGATCAAGCGTAATAACTGAAACTACTAAAGACCTGGTCAACTTAGACTAAATAGACAAAGATAATCTGCAAATCCGGATAAAATATTCTAACATTCTCTCCCTTAAACTGAAAACTTCTGGTCTTCAGTTTACTTGTGCAGCTTCTTCAATCATGGTTTTCCAAAGTGCAAACTCCCATCAACCTTCTCAAATTTTGGAAGGGAGAAATTTTTAGAGGTTTAGTAAATATGTCATCCAGATGTTCTCCGCTTCTGCAATACTTCAGATCAATTACTCCATCATTGCTAAGATCTCTTAAAAAATAATGTTTCACATCAATATGCTTGCTTCTTCCATGTAGGACAGGATTTTTAGATAGCTTAATGGCTGAGTTGTTATCACAATAAATTGTAGTAGCTTTTGCTTGCTTGAAATTTAGCTCTTCAAGAATTTTCCTCAACCAAATAGCTTGACAAGCACAAGTTGTGGCAGTCAGCTTCTTTAGTTGACAAGTGACAATTGGTTACTTCTTGGATAACCACAAAACAACCCCTATGCCTATCATAAAAATATAGCCTGAAGTGCTCTTTCTATCATCTTGATCTCCTGCAAAATCACTGTCAATATACCCAACCAAATCTAACTTTTTTCCTTTCTTGTAAAACAACCCAAAATCTTTAGTTCCTTGCAAATAACGGAGGACTCTCTTGGCAGCAAACAAATGCATCTCTGTTAGATTTTCCATATATCTACTAATTAAACTCACACAATGCATTATATCTGGTCTTGTTGTAGTTAAGTACATTACACTGCCTACAATTTGCTTATATAGAGTGCTATCCACCTTCCTTCCTTCTTTGTTTAGCTTCAAGCCAAACTCAATTGGAGTGCTTATAGGATTGCAATCCTTCATCTGAAACCTATCCAATAATTCTCGCACAAACTTCTTTTGAGAAATAAAAATTTCACTAACGGACTGCACTATTTCAATGCCAAAAAAAAATGCATCATGCTAAGATCTGTCATTTCAAACTTAATCATCATAGACTTCTTGAACTTTTAAAAAAAGACATTATCATTTCCAGTAAATATAAGGTCATCTACATATAAGTAAATAATGAGCATTTTCCCTCCATATCAAATTTTAACAAAAAGTGTGTGCTCATATGAACATTTCTTAAAACCTTCTCTCATAAAATAAGCCTCAATGCGACTATACCAAGCTCGTGGAGCTTGTTTTAGTCCATAAAGGGCCTTTTTTAATATATACACTTTATGCTCATTTCCAAATTTAATATAAATAGGAGGTTGATCAGCAAATACTTGTTCCTCCAAATTTTCATGCAAGAATGCAGATTTAACATCCAACTAAAAGATAGGCCATGAATTTTGTGTTGTTAATGCGATCACCAATTTGATTGTATCATGCCTTGGAACTAGAGCAAAAACTTCTTTGTAGTCAATTCCATACTCTTGCTTGTATCCCTTAGCCACCAATCGCGCCTTATACTTGTCAACTTCACCATTTTCTTTAAGTTTTGTTTTGAAGACTCACTTGACACCAATGGTTTTGTTACATTTTGGAAAATCAGTTAAATCCCAAGTTTTATTTATCTCAATAGCATCAATTTCATCATCCATTGCCTTTCTCCATTTTGACTCTTTCGCAACAATCTCCAAAATTGTAGAGACACAATCTGCAAATAAAGCAAAATAGGTGATTGGGTCTTCAGTTTGGTCAATTCTAGTTACCTCATAGTCTAGCATCCATGCAAGTCTCTTTCAATCACGGTTAGGACGAGTATCTATTGCTGCATTCATAGATTTTGCTGACGTTGGTAACATTTTTTTGGTTATTGGTGCTTCACTTGGTGAATTTTCAAGTATTGAGATTGCTTGAGTTTATTGATCTATAAGTTGTTGCCTTTCTTCTTCAACTTCACCGTCACACGTCATTGGAGTAGGCCGCTACCCATTCCAATTCCAAGTGCTCACCTCGTCAAAAACAACATCCCTGCTGATGACTATCATCTTTGTCAATGGATTGAACAATTTATATGCTTTGGATGCTTCACTTACACTAAGAAAGACACACTTTTCACCCTTATCGTCCATCTTCTTCCTTTTCTCATCTGGAACATGTGCATAAGCGATGCAACCAAAAATTCTGAAGTGATCTACAACTGGTTTCCATCCACTCCAAGCCTCTTCTAGTGTAATGTCTTGAATAGCAAAGGTAGGGCTTCTGTTCAACATATGGATGCTCCAATTCACCACTTCTGGCTAGAAATTTTTTGGAATTCTACTTCTTACCAGCAAAGTTCTCACCATATTGAGAATGGTTCTATTTTTTCTCTCCAATACACCATTTTGTTGTGGTGTATAAGCAATTGTAAGCTCCCTACGATGCTACAAAACCCTCCAAACTCTTTTGAGAGTATTCTCCACCACGGTTAGTGAGGAGAGTTTTAATGGTCTTTCCTGTTTCATTTTCAACACGTGCCTTGAAGCATTTAAATGCACTAAAGCTTCTGATTTCTCCTGCAACAAATAAACCCAAGTTTTTCGAGTATAATAGTCAATGAAGATAATAAAATATCTTTTACCTCCAATAGAAGTTGGGGTTTATTGGCCCATAAATGTCTTAATGAACCAACTCCAGTAGACCTTTTGCTCTCCATGACTTTCCTTGAGGAAATTGAGCACAACGTTGTTTGCTAACAACACAATCTTCACAAACTTGGGAAGGAGTAGTGATTTGAGGAAGACCTATCGCTATATTTTCTGTTGAAGAGTCTTTAATCCACCAAAATTCAAGTGGCCATAATGAAAATGCCAAAACCATGAGGAGTTTTTCACTTACAGTCATCAAGCAAGATTCAACACTTTCAATCTTCAATGGAAACAGTCTGTTTGAACTCATTTGAACAATATGAATAGCTCCTCTTGAAGGATCATATATTTCACAAGAACCCCTTTGAATAGTTATCGCATAACCCTTCTCTTGAAATTGACCAACACTCAACAAATTGCTTTTCAATCAGGAACATAAAGATCGTTTGAAATTGTTTCTACAAAACCATTATTAGTTTTTATATTAATATCACCTTTTCCTATGAGATTTACAGTAGAACAATCCCCAAAACTCACTATAGAATGAAAGTATTCATTTAAGTAAGAAAAAGAAGACTTACTTCCACATATATGGTTGCTGCATCCTATATCTACATACCATACATCTAATTCATGAGGCTCTTGATTGACTTGAACTGACATTAATAAAATTTTTGCTTCCTTCTTTTCTGTAAAATTTGATTTCTCTCATTTTTCTTTGTTATTTGGCAACTTAGTATAACATTCAGAACGATAATGACCAAATTTATGACATCTAAAGCACTCTACCTTGGATTTGTCAAATTGTTGATCTCAACCTCTGCTTTTGCTTTGAAATTGATCATCATCAGCTTTCGTAGACTTTTTACCATCTCTGTTGCCTCGATCTCCCCTTCCTCAACCTCAACCTCAACCTCAACCTCTTCCTTTATAATTTGAGGGAAAAACAGTATAAGCCTTTAAAACTTGCTTCTCTATAGTTGAACTGTGGTTCATCTTTTGTTCGTGGACTAACAAAGAGCTCTGAAGTTCATCAATGGAAAGTGCATCTATGTCATTAGATTCTTCAATTGAGCAGACAACATAATCAAACTTTGGTGTCAAGGAACACAATATCTTCTAAACAATAGCAACATATGTCATCTTCTCACCATGGAATCGCATTTTGTTGGCTATCATCATGGTCCTTGCAAAATAACTGTCAATAAATTCACCGTCCCTCATTTGTAAATTTTCAAAATCCCTTCTCAGGGCTTGCAGTTGCGAGAGCTTCACTCTAGAAGTGCCATGATACTTTTTCTTCATTGAATCCCAAATATCTTTGAAAGTTTCTTTGCTAAGAATAGTTTCCAAGATAGATCTATTAATAGCTTGGAACAAGTAAATCTTTGCCTTCAAACCTTTGAACTTCAATGCCTTCAAATCCTTTTTTTGTGCATCTGTAAGTGACACTCCATCCGTAGGTGTTAGTACACTAGATTCAATAACATGCCAGTACTTCTTGTACCTCAAGAAGTTCTCAATTAGCATACTCCAATCGTCATAATGACCATCAAAATGTGGAATGGCTAGCTACACAAAATTATCTGTAGCCATTTGTACACTGCTGCACTTTTCTCTCTATTTTTTAAAGAACTCTTACTTAAAAGAAATGCTCTCTCTTTTTATTTGATGCTCTGATACCACTGATAACTAAAATAAAAGAAAGAACTGGAGAAAAAAATTACTTTTCTTGGATTATTCAAAACATTGGAAGTCTTTATATAGGAAAATTCATAACAAGATTTACAAAAAAATAGGTACTAACATGCAGGACTCTCTCTAAAATATAGGAAACAGAAAAAAAAAAAACATGTTCTGCTCAAGTGTAACAACTGAAACTACTAAAGACCTGGTCAACTTGGACTAAATCAACAAAGATAATTTGCAAATCTGCAGAAAATATTCTAACACTAACACATCATCTTCTTTTATTACTGAAATTGAAGAGAAGAAGTAGAAAAGCAATAACAAAACCTCTGAAATGAATAAGATTGGCTCTAAAGGTCCATGTTAGACTGATCATGGCATTAAGGCTAATTCTAGTTATAATGGAGAGCATATAATGATTGAAGAATGTGTGGAAGATGAAAACACGTGTAAAACTCTCATGTGCCTAAAAAAGGCTGAAGTAGTGAATGAGATCACAGATAAGGAGTACCAAGTAGCTACAACTATTAATGATGAGAAAGAATTCGAGCCACTATCTAGAAAAAGATCTAACAAGAGGAAAAAAAAACCTCTTGCTTTATATACAAATGCATGGAAGTCATTACTTGGAACATAAGAGGAGTTAATGTTCCTTCTAAGAAACTTTTTTTCAAGAATCTTACCTTTGAGGTTAAACCAGATATATTTTGCATGTTGGAATTAATAATAAAGGTGGATAAGTGCCATCTTTTGTAGATGTTGTCTTCCAACTAGAGAAAGATTACAAATCACCATAATCTCCTTAATGGGAGGATCCTGATATACTTCAATTATCAAACTGTGAAAGTAATAACTTTGGATATGTCAAACCATAATATAGATGTTGATTTTTATGCAACACTACAAAGAAAACTGGTGTAATATCCTTTATATATGCACATAACAATGTTCGTTAGAGGAATCAACTTTGGAATCAGCTAAGAAAGGTTATATGCTTCAATCAAAAACCATGGCTCTTGACTGGGGATTTCAATACCATCCAAAGTCCTGAGGAAGTTGAAGGTGTCTGTGCCTCTAAACAACCTTGCTCTGAGTTTAGAGAATGCACTATAGACATTCAGATTTCTGACATTCCTTTTGGTGGAAACTATTTCCCATAGAACAATAATCAACATGGAAGCAGTTTTTTAAGAAAAAAAAAGTTAGATAAATGTATGGCAAATTTGGGGTGGCTTTAATAATTTCCTAGCTCATCATCAACATTCACTACAAGCATCCTTTTAGATCACTCAATATGCATTACTGAAACATAGACTATAAGTATTAGAACACCTTTCAGATTCAATAATTTCTTTACCTCTTTAGCAGGTTTTGATGAAATCGTCTGGAAAGCTATCCTCACTGAAATTCAGGGCACTAAGCGTTTTGTTTATGCATCCATAACGAAACTCATTAGAACCTCTCTAAAGTAGTTGTATAAGGAGAACATTGGAAACAATCATCATTTGCTAACAACTGTTAAAGAGGCTTTAAGATCTATCCAGGATGAGCTATACATAAATCCTAATTCTAGTGAACTCCAACAGAATGAAATGAATGCAATGCATAAACTTTCAAGAGCCCTATTGTTTGATTATTCCATGGTGAAGCAAAGATCATAGCTGCAATGGCTTAAATAAGGGATAAAAACTTCACTTTCTTTCATAGATGGTCAAGACTGAATATTAATTTCGAGATGAGTAGTATATACACCTCATCAAACGTTAACAATCCTATAGAGTTCAGTGGAGCTACTGGACCAGGCCTCCATCCTCCTTCTCTAAGGTACCTTGAGGTGCCTATTAAAAGTCCAAGGTTGAAGATGTCTAATTGTATACCTCTATTGGAAAACATCAGAGCCAAAGTGCATTCGTGGAAAAATAGGCACCTATCATATGCCGAAAAAATTACATTGATTATTTTTGTTTTGAGTAATCTCCACCAACGTTGGATAAAACATCTACTTGTACCTCAAAAGCTTATGAAAGAAGTGGATAGATTGTTAAAGGCTTTTCTTTGGTCTGGTAAAACAGAAACAAGCAAGCTTGCCAAAGTTAAATGGAGCGACATCACTTAGCCAAAACAAAAATGGGGGATGAACATAATTTCCACAGCGTGTATGTAAAAAGTCTTATTGAGTAAGAGAATATAGCAGCTATTTTCAGATAAAGAAATGATGTGGTCCAAATGGGTTCATGAATTCAACCTCAAGGAAAGCTGCTTTTGGCAACTGGAAAGCTCTTCTCATTTCTCTACGATAGTCAACCATTTGTAGAAGCTTAGAAAATCTCTTTACCCACATATTAAACATAGAGTGAATGGAAGAAGAAATACTTATTTCTGGTTTGATAATTGGCTTGAAGCCAGCCCTTTAATAAGCAATCATGCTTTTGCATTGTTAAGGAACCGAATACCAATTAAGTCGAAAGTGTTTATCCTCATCCAAGATGGTGAATGGTATGGGAACTTCAGAGATTTTACTAAGATGAGAGAATCTCTTCCACCACTAGGAGATATGAGTTTAGATGATAACATCTATTGGAGCCTAAATCCCTAAGACCTATTTACAATTCACACTTGTCATAGGATTTTCAGAGTTGATAGATTGGAGGTACGATGGTATAAACTTATATATAGTCTAAATCTCTAAATCCCAAAGCTACATTTATTGGTTGGCTAGCTATCAAAACTGTTTGAGGACTAAGTGTAGGTGGTTTAGGCTGAATGAAACAATGTGTGTTTTATGTCATAATGTTGATGAGGATCGAAATCACTTGGTTTTTGAATGTGCTTATTCCAAACCCACATGGAGCAGACTTCGACATATGCTAGAGATATCTAACTCAACTTAAGAATGGGAGCTTACCTTGAACCAGTTCATTAACTACTCCTCTATGGTTAAAGCGCCTACTTCGTTACATAAAGTAGTTTTTGTTACTACAATTTACATGATATGGAATGAGAGAAATAGTTGAATCTATAAGTACATGAAGGTAACTAAATATTAGCTAGTGTTGGACCCCGATACCGGAGCCCAACTCCGGATCATGTAACATGAAACTTAGTCATTTTACCTTGTAGGGTTTATT
>JANZLH020000427.1:8465072-8479079 GCA_026770325.2 Erythroxylum fimbriatum
ATACCCGACGGGTATTGTTGCCCACCCCCCATACCCGCCCCGATACCCGACGGGTATTTCCATACTCTCCCCCGTTCGGGTATTTTTATAAGGTACCCATCGGGTTCGGGTACAATTACCATCCCTAAAGGCCAGCTTAAAATTCCTCTTTGCGTTCTTATTGGTTTCGGCTCAGGAGCCAGGTCGATTCAAGAGGTCCTAGTCCAATCGATTAACTAGGAAATTATGAATACTTGATCAAATCCACATATAAAAGTAAGAAAGACGAAACCACATGATAAGAAATGAACAATTCGTGTCATTTTCATGTGGTGGTCTTGCATACATCTTCTTAGCAAATTCCTTCTCCTAAGCCATAATTTTGCTTTTTTAATTGGCCAAATATTAGTAAAACTTAACGAACCTTCTCCTAAGCCATAATTTTGCTTCGCTGTTTCTCTGTATTACTTGTTTCTTACATCAATTGTGTATAATGAAAAGCCTTGTATACTAGTAGTTTCTTCGCATTAAAAGGAAAGACTTGTCAATTAAGGATAGGGTAATTATAATAAAGTTTTTCCTCCTTTTTGTAAAATATCACTTTTATGCCGCAACGTTGGTTTAATTGATTTCAAGCGGTAGTAAACTTTTAAACAGTAATCCATATGACCTTAGTAATATATTATTCCTTCCTATTTAAAATAAGTGTCAGTTTTAGATAGATTTTAATGATTCAAAATAAATGTTGTTTGTAAATTTTTATTCATATTTATGATTTTACTTCCAAAATTATTCTTTAATTTTTTCTCACATTTTAATTACACATATTACACATATTACATTTTCAAGGCACTTTAATATGTGATTAATAAGGGTATATCAGACATTTCATTAACTTTTTTAATAAGTGTGCATTCCTCTAAAATGACACTTATTTTGAACAGGAGGGAGTATCGTAAATATCGTATAAGTAGTCAGTAATTAATTAACCTATCTTATTTATTACAATTATAGCCATAAACTATTTGAAGGAAACTAGTGTTTCACCGGCGACACACGTGTTCATAAATCTTAATCAGATTTTCAAACCCTCCAAACCCAATGACTACCATATTACATTTCAAAACCTACACTGACTTGGATGACTTCTCGGCAAACCAAATTTATTCCGCAATTTGCCTCCACTAGTAATTTGTATTCCGTCTTTTGCCCTTTTACACACTATACAAGTACAATGCAAAACCACACTTAGACAACAACCTTCTCTTTTGTGTCTCTTTTATGTCTCTCTTATATGTCTGTAATGTCCGTGCGAAATCTACGCCCCTGTCCTCTGTAAGAATTCCGATGGAAAAAGAGCTGCTTCCTTTTCTCTCTGTGGTAAAACTTTGAGATCACAAAACGACGAAACCACAAGCGCGTTTGAAGTTGTGTGCTGTAGTGGGAAGTGCTCAGACAACAGTACAGATTGATATATAATCGTTCTTGTTATCTTCTCAGTAGCAAATAATCATTATTGCCCGACAATTGGAGATTTATTGCCACTGATCTTCTCTTTACCAGCTGTCTCTTGTTTACTCTTTGTTTTCTCTTTTCGGTTTCTGCTGCTACTGGAGCCCTGTTCTGTGATGTTTTTACCCCTTTGTGCTGTGTTTGTATGATGGGCAGATGGTTTTTTTCTTCTGCTCGGAAGTGGATCTGATGTGTTTATATTGGTACTGAGAGTTTGAACCTCTGCATTTCTGGGTTCCGCATGTTTCTCTGGAAAAGTGAGAGGAAAGCATAAAAGAAGGATTTTTTTCTCCAGCTTCTACAGAAAAAGCGAGATATACTCAATTTTGTGTTTCTTGGGTTAGTGAAATATTCTCTACCGTAGATTAGCTAATTAGTTCTACATCGCTTCAACTCTAATAATTTTCTTAACATCTTTAAAAAAATGTTAGTTTTCTGACTGAGAATCAAAAAGTAAACAAGCACTTGATAAAAACCCAAGCTTTTGGCTGCAAAATTTCGGTTGATCCATCCAGAAAAATCATACCAAATTCTATTGTAAATTTGATTATTTTACTCCATTTCTCCTCAAATTCTCACTAAAGTTCCTCCAAGACACGATCTTTTCACTTGTGGTATTATTATAACAGCTCACTTCTTCACTGCAGAGTCCACAAGAACAAAACAAGCCAAGCACCATCAATGTCACTCACGGTGAGGCCTCACCTCCACCATTTCAATCCTAGAAATGGAAAACCCACATCCACAACCAGAGATTGGACCCAGATCTACGCCATCTACGGCATGGACCAGTGGCAAACACTTCTCTTCCTCTTGTTCCATGCCGTCTTCTTCTCTGTTCTTTCTTTCACATTTCTTTTCTACTTCGAGCCCATCTGCAGCTTTTTGGAGACCTTTTTCCTTTTTGGAAACGGCCCTGGTGGCGCTGCCCGCTTTGCCGCTGGGTTCACAGGTTGCGTAACGGCTCTATCAGGGGTCTGCCTTTTTTTCGCCGCCGGGAACTTCTTTTATAGTTCGTTGGCGTTGCATCACGACATGACGCAGAGAATGGTGGGGTGTGTCGGTGATTGGTCAACGGTGAAGTTGGCTTTGGATGTTGGGTGTGGCCGTGGGATATTGCTAAACTCGGTGGCGACTCAGTTGAAGAAAACGGGTAGCTCCGGTCGTGTTGTCGGTTTGGACCGGTCAAAACGGACAACCTTGTCAACTCTCCGTACAGCCAACATGGAAGGTGGGCATGTGTAATTAAATTAAATTAGTTATTTTTTTTGGAATTTGACTATATGATGGAGTAATCTCTGATTTTACTCTACAAATTTGAACAATGAAACAGAAGTGGCCTTATGTATAAAAAATTAATAGCGTTAAGATGAGTTTTGTTAAAGAGATCCAACAAATTAAGATAAGTCCAACTTGTACTTGAATTCTTTTCGTTGACATATATACATTTGATGTTGATGGTTTTATATGTTTAATTTGAACGACGAACTTAGCATGCGTGAGTGTTTTTATGTTATCAGGTGTAGGAGAGTATGTGACTTGCAAGGAGGGTGATGTGAGGAGCTTACCATTTGGGGACAACTACTTTGACGTTGTGGTTTCTGCTCTTTTTGTGCACACTGTAGGAAAAGAATACGGCAACCGGAGCGTGGAGGCAGCAGCAGAGAGAATGAGGGTGTTGGGTGAGATGGTTAGGGTTCTGAAGCCTGATGGGATTGGAGTTGTGTGGGATCTAGTTCACGTGCCGGAATACGTCCGGCGACTGCAGGAATTGAAGATGGAGGATATTAGGGTATCGGAACGTGTAACAGCCTTCATGGTCAGTAGCCACATTGTATCCTTCAGGAAGCCTAGTCAGCACATAGTGGGTCCCGGCGAGGTCCGGTTGGACTGGAGATGCTGATGTGGTAATTTATATATACATCTCTGAAAGATGATGAACAAGATGGATGGTTAGGGGAAAAAGTAAAAATATACATATTAAGCTCATCATGGTTTTACTTTGAATCATCTGGGGAGACGAAGCCGATCCAGATGCCTTGAATATACATACATGTCATGTAGTTTTTATTATGTATGTGATGTCATTCAAGTAGTTGGTGTATAAATCAATGTTGCAAACAAAGTAAACCTTGTAATCTTATTATTATGATATAAAGAAAATGTTAAATGTGCTGGAGACTTGGAAGAGATCAAAAACTTCTTGTTATGAAGATTCCTGGTTATTTGTCTTCACTTTATTAGCTAACCTGGACGTTGACTCTAAGTGGCTATGCTCGTATCCTCTCGCAGCTGCAGTTTAGAGAGGCAATTAAGGTGTCTTTTTTGGATCATTAGGGAACATCATCTGGCTTTGATACTAAGGTCTGGTGCTTTCTGAGTCGAGTTCAATTCTCCAACTATGTTACGAGGTTTATGAGATAGATAACTAATGTTATTTTTGACAACTATATATACCGATTTTATGGATACATAATCTTATAAAATGGATTATATGGATAGGAAGGACCAGGTTATAAAATGGATTATATGGGTGACAATTGGGATTACTAGATTTCGGAAACTGCATTCGATATCCAATTAATGTGACCCGACCCGCCTTAAAATGCAAGTGGTGAAGCCGAGATGATGTATGTGTTGGAGTAATAACTTTGCTGGGACGGTTGATATGGAGTTTGTTGTGAAGTCACAATCCTGTCCTTTTGACACTGAAACTGGGAATGAGTGGTGTTGGATTATTAAATGCTTTGGCCATAAAAACTGGCAGAGTTGCAAAACTAATTGGTGTTTGGAAAGTAGAAGTGGGAAGTCGCAGTCTGTCCACCATGGTCGCTTTCCCTGGAGTTAGGGTCGAGCTGGAGCTGGAGCTGTCAGCGTTTTTTCCCAATTGCAGGGTTAACTTAACTTCAGCTCCATAACAGCAAAAAGAAATTAACCTCCGATATGGAGGTGACTGTTTGTTGGCAGCTGATTCATTTGAAAAATTATTGATTAAAGAAAGAGAAAAAGCGTACACACAGTATGGCAATTCGTATTCCGGAAATTAATCTGTAAATCTGGAAAATGCCAAGTCTTAATTGAAAGCTTTCTTGTCTTTATCTTATTCCCATATAACTTCTAGAGGGAAAAAAAGACCAAGATTTATATGTCTGATTCTGAATATGGTTCACTTTCTGTACTCGTGTAGTCTGCACATGTTGTGTGTGGTTTTGTCCAGAAAAAGACTATCTAGATTAACTGCATTATCTGACAATTGTTAACTTCAGAATGTGGTTGATACTCGGAAAAACATTTTAGCAACATCTTAGGATTCTGTTCATGAAACTAACATATTATTATGATTCAAGCTAGGTACCAAGCAGCAAATTTATGAGTCATTCTTTATCAGATCTAACTCGTGAAACAATTTAATCGTAACATGTGTGCATTATTCCAAGTTCATATGCACCATGTGCCTGACGGCCCTGACCATCTTCAGAATGCCAAGCTTCAAAATTCGTAAGCTCTAAATTCTTTTTGCACATTCGTTTTAGATGTGAATTCACTGGAGTGGAGGCAGGTCAGATTTTAAAAATGTTAAGCCCTTGCATATGACTCTCCTCTCCTTGATATTTTGTGGAAAGTTAAAAGACTTCTTATTTTAGTTTTGTGGCTAATTCGTAACCAGAACTGAGTACGGCTTGTCGATACAGGACAGTAGTTGAGTAATGGTGGTCACCAATCGTCTCGATGCGTCCATAGATATTTGCAGTTTTGGTTTTAAACAGAACAATACTACTTTTTGGAAAGCTAGCAATTTGGTTGAGCACAGAAGGATAATGGTTGGGTGAGATTGATGAGGAGTCACCATCCAAGGTCAGTAACAGAGGACAATGGGTATGATATCAATCAGTTGGGACCTTAATGCTCTGCAACTATACTTCAGTAGAAGATTTTAGGACCGCTTCTGGTTTTTCTTTTCCATTTCTCTTCTGGCCTTGATATCGTAAGATTGGTAAGTGCACTTTTTGGTTTCTGTTATACTTGTTTTATACTATTACTACTGGGTAGACTGCACAGATACTCATAAGAATGGCTCTAGAGAATACAGGTATATATTCCATATTTAACACTACATTTACACTTCAAAAAAAGTTGATGATAGACTGCACAGATACTCGTAAGAATTGCTCTAGAGAATACAGGTATATATTCCATATTTACACTTCAAAAAAAGTTGATGAGAATCGAGACGAAGGCAAGCATAAATTAGTTCAATTGTTAATCAACTCTAGTGGGCCATAATCTTCTTTATTTTAGGACTACTGTATAATCTCTAAAGCGAGATTTATCAATAACCAAAACAAGAACATAATCTTAGAAACAGGCATGCCTGCTCAAGTACTCGAAGAAGCTCAAGAAAATTAATGGTGTCGATTGACCATCGTTCAGAATTACGTGACTCATCATAGCCCACACAAGAGAAGTTAAGAACATGATGATTGGAGGTTGCAAGAGTAGGGATGGCAACCGGCAGCTCCGACAAAATTTTTAAAATAAAAAATATAGGATAATTTAATTTTTAACTAAATTTGTGCCTGAGTTGTCCAGCCTAGAATTTCTTAAGATCTAACTCTTTTAAATAAAACGATGTTGTTTTGTTTTGAATAATTATATCTCGAATTAATTTAAGCCTGAGCCTGACTCGTAGATCGGTCTATTAAAAACAATTAAATTTAAATCGATAAGCCAACAATTACCATCCGTATGAGTTGATTTAATATAACAGCTAGTCATGTGTCCGTCATGCACACTTTTTTTTTGGGTTGTTATTACCAAAGGAAAAAAGTTGTGTACAAGTATTCTAAAACATAAAAATTAACATAATTAATTTAAAATAAAAAATTAATAATGATAATCACTAAAAACAAATCATGGAATGTCTATTCTAAAATTAGGTGCTGAAGATTTAGATTAATACATTCTAGAGTGTATAATGAAACTTTTTTACATATTTTTTTTAATTAGAAGGTGTGGTGAAACATTAACTCTCGAGTTTGACAAGTCCCTTTCTATTGTGCTTGCTTTACAAGTCTACCTTGTGATTTAATGGCTCCAAGTAACTTGAATTTATCATTTTTTAATGTTGTAAGCAGCTATTACGAGTTCCTCACTCTAATTCACATCTTAAATTCTAAGTCTTGTGAATGATGGCCTAAAGAGATAGAAACATGAGGGAGAACCCAATATTTTTGGGAGAGCCTTAACTATGAGAGGGAGAAGCTTTTTTCATGTATTTTCTATTTTGCAATTTGTGCAAAGAAATAAAAAAATTTTAAACATTTCCACAAGTAATTACTTACTTGTTAACTTTGTCTTTTTTGGTAAGACCAAGTTTACTTCAATACTTTAGTTTTTTTGTCAACCCGGACAAATTATATTATTTTGCTATATTTTTCAATTTTAAATATAGGATCATCATTAACTAAAATGAATTGTAATATTTTAACTTGTTTAAAATCTTTAAATTAAACCAAAAGTTATAAAAAGTTGTGAAATTTATGTTTGAAGTTGAGAGTGGCATTTGAAGAAACATGAATATGGGATCACTATATCACCATGTTATTAACCGATCAATTATAGCGGTAAATGGAAATGTAAAGCGGATGTAAATTAAGTTGGAACCCGACATCAACGGCCGGTCCCATGGTCTAGTGGTCAGGACATTGGACTCTGAATCCAGTAACCCGAGTTCAAATCTCGGTGGGACCTTCATGCTTATGTTTTTCTTATTAAACCCCCTTGTCAGCGAAGCCTTAGGTATGTTCAAAGAGAGTGTCCGTTTCAGTTTAAACATTTTTGTTTTCAGCTAGGCTTATCATCTTGACTTAAAAATCCCAAAATTTATGTTTCATTAGGTAGTCATTCTGAACTTTTGCCATGCTTTGAACTCAACAACTACCAAAAGGTATCCTACCTCTGCACTTTATTACGCAAACTCACAAGTCTGGGGACTTCAATTCAGCCCAATAATGGAGTAATTGTACGTTTTGAAAAATGTCACAATGAGCAAAGATTGGCCCTTAAGTGAGGGTTTAAGGAAAGACCAGCATACTAACTAGTTTCATCGGTGAACCTAAAATACTTATACAAGCAATGCCTTGAGTGAAAATTAACACCTCTGCTTCCACTTACTGATTTAACGATGGCAAAATGTATGTTACGGTCTTCAAAGTTTTCACCACTAGGGTTGTTGAGGAAATAGGGGTTGAAATCATAATTTCTTATATTCTAATTACTCCTCTCATCACAAGTCCTAATTTCTGCGCTCCTCTCTCACGACAGCCATCTCCTATCCCATCGCACGCTTCCTCTCCTTGTACCCAAAAGGTGGAATCGCTCACCCTAAGCGTCCCCACTCTCCGGCTCGATTGAGTAGTAAGGGGATAAATCACGGTTATTTATCTTCCCAAAATGGCGGCTCAGTGTTTAGTGTGCACAAAGAGTCACCACATTGGATAAACTCTTAAACTGTTATTGCCGGGACTCGAACATGAGGCTTTGTACCCAATTTTCCTTCTACTGATCAAATGAACTACCCGTGCTGAAGAGGTTGGAACGGTAAGTCCATGTACTCGTTATTAAAATTTGATATATATATATATATATATATAGAAATTGCTCCTCTTTATGTCTCGAGAATGATTTTATTCAATCAGTCAATTTTCTGCATTACTCAGAATACATTGTTGCGATAACCACTTGGTTTTGGAGAAGTGGTCTCCCATTGTCTTGTGCGCTTTGGAGGACTCGTGAGAAGCCAAATTTATAGATAAATAACTTTTCTTTATTCTTAATTGCATATCTGGCAATATTTTAAAAAATGGACTGGACATCAAAATACTCAGAGGAAAAGTTTGAGGTTTAAATGTTCAATTGCTATTAAATTGTTACAAAAATCAATAGATAATAAAAGAGAAGTAAAAATTATAAAATAGGTAAAAATAACATATTTTATTGAAATAAAAAGAATACACCAATAGCTATAAATATATAATGAACTAATAATTCAAACTAAACTTGAATCTACCATAAAATTAAAATAATAATAAAAATCAAAAAATATTTTTAAAGGAGGTTGTGTCTCATTATTATTTAAAGTAAATTAGTCAACGCTGTTTAAAGACTCGTAAACTACACTTTTATTTAAAATATTTGCAACAATTTCTTTTATTGCATTTGTGAATATTATTAAAATAAGATATCAACTTATAAATGTTTTTATGTCATTCGTTGTGACAAATGTATTTTCTTCATGAATTGTTTTTTAAAGTTCAATATAATCAAGATTAGGCATCAATTCTTTTTCGATCTAAAAATTAGTATTATAAAAAAATCAGTATCAACTAGATCTAATGATTCTAAAATCAGACTGGACTGGTCGGTTCGACCAAAATAAATTTGAACCTGCCTAATTTTTGATTCAATTTATGTTTATAACCCGTATAAGAAAAAACTTGCTGGTTAAGTAAAAAATCAACCCATTTTTACAAGAAAAACTAATCGATTTTCTTAAAAAACCGACCATTAAATAATAAACTAAGAATCTATAAATCATCTTCAGCATGTGGGGCCTAGCTTTATTCTTGCACGTCAACCTGTATACGGAATACCTCCTTGTTCTTGTTAATCTATTTTAACATTTGTTAACTTATCATTAATGCAAATTGAAGTTTTGTATAAAAGTTGAGATTTTTAATTGATATATTTCATAAATCTTTTGACTTTTAATGAATTAACTTTTTCTTTTCAATTCTCTCACACAATTTAACTAATAAATTATAAGGTTAATTATAAAAATTCACAAACTTTGCTTAATTTTACAATTATAACTTGAACTTCAAAACGTGGCAATTAAATGATCAAACTTTTAATTTTTTTCAAGTTTAACCCGACGTTAATTTCTCCATTAACTTTATTGACATGACTTGCCATATGCTCCAAAAATCTTAATTATTAATACACGTTAGTTAAAATTAACACAAGTAATTAATATTAATGAAACGACGTTATTTCAAAAAAATAATGCAGTTTAATCCCTAAATTAGTTAAACTGACCCTGACGACCTCACCCTTTATTTTCAGTTTGCTTCTCTATGCCCCAAGCCATTCTCACATTGCAATGCACCAACAAACTCTCCGTTTTCAGTTTATTCCCCTAACGTCCTCATTCCTTTGTGGCTAATTACAATGTGATGTGAGAGCAAAATGAGCTTCTTGCTATGCGAGAGCAAAATGAGCTTCTTATCATACAAGAAGGGCTGAGAATATTAAGAGAGCAAACTGAAAATAAAAACTGAAAACGAAGGGTGAGAGTGTATGGTCTACATAAACTGATTTAGGGATTAAATTGTATCATTTTTTGAAATAACATAATTTTAGTTATATGATTAAACGAGATCGTTTCATTAATCTTAATTACTTGTGTTAATTTTCGTTGATGTGTATTAATAGTTAAAGTTTCTTAAGCACGTAGCAAACCGCATCAGCAAAGTTAACAGAGATACTAATGTCCAGCTAAAATTAGAAAAAATTGAAAGTTTGAGCATTTAATTGTCACGTTTTGAAGTTCGAGTTATAATTGTAAAATTTTGCAAAGTTTGAGATTTTTTTGTAATTAATTATATCATTCAAAATTTTTATTCTTTATATCTTTATATTTTAATTAAAAATTTTGTTTAACTTATTATTGTTAAAAATTGAATTGCTATTTTATCTTAAAAAATACTAAAATTATTTAATCTCACTAATAAATTATATTTATCAAAATTTAGGTTCTTTACATGAGAATTTTTAAACTATTATTGTTAAAATTAATTATTATTTTTATTTTGAATTTGTTTAATAAATTGAATTATTAATTAGTATATATAAGTAGTTTTTGCTTAAGACAATTTAAGAATATGTTAAAAAATAATATTTAAACCATACAGAAGCATGTTTAAAGGGCATTAAAAAAAGAAGTTAGAATAAAGTTAAGGTCCTTTTTATTAACTTCTTTTAACTTACTTTAACTTTTATAAGTTTTTAAATAAATGATAATATAGAAATACAATTTTTATTTTTATTTTTATTTTAAATTTTATGTTAGACTCAATCTTAATTTAAATTATTATCTTTATTATTAGTTTTTTATATATTAATAGGCATTATTAGTGGCATTTTTTATTTCAATAAACTATTTTAATCTATATTATAGTTTTACTTATTCTTATAATATTTACTTCTTGTTTAATATATACCGATTTTATAGCAGTTTAATACCAGTTGAACCTTTAAACCTTAAACATTTTCTTTGATCGGTTTGATGTCTGGTCTGGTTTTTAAAACATTGACTGGATCATATGTTTTCTTCTTACTAAGCACTCTAAATACAAAATAGAGAGATTATAACGTCAATAATAAAAATAAATTAATTTAAAATAAAAACAAATCAATAAAATAGATGTTATTCATTATCATATTATAAGTAACATAAACAAGGTCATTAAGTCTTTAATGTTCCAAATGATTTCGTTTCTTTGTATGAATACATTAAAAAACACTCTAATTATGTTCACAACTTAATGCAAAAGTTGTTTGATTAAGTAATCTACTAGCGAGTTTTCTCAATATTGAAGCACTTTCTTTAAATAATCTCCACCACTAACGTATTTTAAATTAATAATTATGAGAAATAAAAATATATTTTATTAATAAGTAAAGAATTAAATAAAAGCATGAAAATTTACCATTCTTTCATTATAAGTTCACTCTTAGCAAATGATCTAGCAAAACTCCTTAAACTTTCACGATATAATTTAATTTCTTTTGTTCTTCAATAGAGAACATACTTTTTCATTCAATCACATTAAAGAAACTACCTATAATATCATTAATACATGCCTCTCCCTTATATATATATAAAGGATTAGGAAACTAAGGTGTTAAGTAAATCATTTGAGTAAGATGATTATCTCATTATCGATTAAGAATACCTATATAAGGCTTAAACGATTTTTCTTTTCCTTTAAAAAGACTCATAATTATTTTGCGATCTCTGTACATTCCATGATATACATACCCTAAAGATGACTTCTCATTTGAGTCAATAATCTTTAATAACCTTATAAGCAAAGTCACAATTTTTGACAACCCAAAATTTATTATCTAGAATTATAACACAAACTTCTTTTCCTTTAGCACTCTTTGATAACTTATGACTTGAAATTTTTTTACTTGTCACTAAATTTTAAAGTAGTTATTTATGATCATAAATACTTTTCAAAGTAACAAATGTAGTTGCAAACCTAGTAGTAGCAAGACCATAATCTCAAAACAATCTGCTTGCTTTCTTAAATAAGACAAAATGTAATATGATTATACACAAAATTGTGATCTTAGCTCCATATGAAACAAGACTATAAATTTGGTCAATACAACCAATATGGTTTATACTTTGATTGTAACAAGTACCCATATGATACATAATTACATGCATTATTTATAACAAAGTGCATAACATTGTTTGGTGTAACTCACTCTACAATTTCAAAAAATAATTAAGATAAAGCATGAGCACTCTTTACTTTATAAGAAATATCAATAGAGTTGATAAAAGTTGTTCTAATATTACAATAAACTAAGAAATTAATGAAGATTCTTTATTTTTGATCAGTCCACTCATTTATCACAATAGTGTATCATGTTAATTCCTAACTAGATTTATATGTATCCACATTCAATTGGTATTTTTTTTAAATCTTGAACTAAAGGCACACGAATCTTATAATAAGAAAGTGCCTTAAGCTCTAGATCTATCATTATTGTAGCATCTATTACTTTTTGAAAACAAGTGAATTTAAAGCATTTAAAAGAATACATGAATGATAAAACCATCTAACTCATGCTCGTTTACATTAGGAAACATTATCCTTATCAACCAAAACATTTTTTAAACTAGGTTAAGAACCATAAGTAGTTCTTGGAGGAAAAATAAAAATATATGTCAATAATAGCTTTCCCTTTTCATTTATTTAATATTTATTGTGCTTCAACATCTTTAAAAGATACATTACGAGCCTCTTTATTTTTATTTTTCTTTTTTACTTATTGCTGCAAATATTTTTTAATCCTCTCACATACTTTAAATGGTACATTTTTATAAAAAGAAATATTAGCCTTAACACCAGCAAAATACTCTTTCATTTTATAAATTCTTCCCATTTTAAGCGTTCTATTCCAAAACAAACAATTACATTAAATATTTTCATCAATGTTTGGGAAGAAAAATAATTCTATATTAGATCAAACTTAGCAGAGGATATTAAGTTCATCAAATCTTGTTATGATGATTCTATATTATCCATTATAGTTTTAACTAGAAAATATAAGAATGATTTTTTTAAGTTTGTAGAAACATATTTTAAAAATACTTGTCGTACTAAATACATTGTATTTAACAAACTAGTGTAGTTAATAATATTCATGCCAAAATATGGTAAAAGGTCAAAAAGAGCAAAGACGTATAACTAAGTGAACAATTTTTACTTATTTTATATCTTGTTTTCTTTAAGTTTTTTTTTTAAAATCCAAAAAGAAAAAAATAAGTACCTTAGTTTTATCAATTAACAAACTTAAATCTTGATAATGATAAGTATTTTGTAATCTTAAACCTACATGGTTAAAAACACATGATATAACTATTCTAGAAAATCAAAATAGCAAATTGAAAGCATTTGGAAAGATGATCTCATCCACTGTAAGGATGATTGTTTCCAACAAGTTCAAGGATTCTCTGTCATCTCTTGAAATAATGTTCTTTATTTATTAGTTTTTAATGAGTTAGTTCTCTACTAACTTTCTTTCGTTGCCAACTAGCATAAAGTTTTGCTTGCTTTTGTCAGAAAGTATACTTAGGAATAAGATGGTCTACAACTGCAAATAATGGGATCCTAAAAGATCACATTCTAAATTATCTACACCTGGCTTACGTCCTTCTTAACAAAGGGATAAAGTCACAATTTTTGGTGAATTAGATATAACATTACCTGTTTCTTCAAACAAAATGTTTTCTTAGTGGAAATCTTAAAATCATATTACAATATTTCTTTTAAGACTTTTCGAGTAAACATCAATAAATAGTAAAATAATAGTTTTAATTTTTAAAAGATCCAGAGCCACAATAATAAAAATGATAGAAGCAAAAGAGACATTTTATACATCCTATGTTTAATAACAAAAGGGACAAATAATTTGCACAATGCTAAAAACTTATAGGATGAGGAAACAACAAATGATGCTCTGCAGTTAATGCATGTTGAACTCCAAATTCTATTTCCATTTATTGGTTCCAATTTAAGAGCTTAAGGGTGCGTTTACTTTCAGAAAACAGTTTTTTGTTTTCTATCTTGATTTTTTGTATATATTTTCAATTTTCATTTTCAGTAGAAAATTGTCGAAAACATGTTTACTAATTAATATTGAAAAAATCATTTT
>JANZLH020000427.1:8479179-8499048 GCA_026770325.2 Erythroxylum fimbriatum
AAAATTTCAGAAAAATTCCTATAATTCCCGTAAAATGTAAAACCTATAATGATCCATTCCGAATAAATTTTTAAGCCCATAAACCACATTTCCAAAATAAAATCCCATGTAGGCACAAATACCGGGAAATATCATGAATGCATGTACAGTTATTTTTCATGTGCAACAATTCCACTGTTCACAAATACCAGTATGCATAAAAATGCCAAATCAGTCCTAATCACTCTCACCCCTGACCAAATTACTATTTTACCCTTCCCGTAGGGGGTGAGACGTTACATCTACTACCAAACAACTGCTAATAATTGTATATTTAAAATTTGCCTAATAATGGAGAGGAATAGAGTGTAAATTTAGGGACTAAAATAAATAATTGTATGAGGAAGGAGGAAATTGCATATATGAACATTGTTCTCCTATTTTAGTTGGTGCTTTATCTATTTGACTTTACAAGTTTAAGGAATAAAGTAGGTTACTGAGTTATATTTGAGAAATCTTGTAAACAATCTTGGTTATTACTAGGTTAGGGAACAAGCATCAACACTTAAGTTAAAAATGCATCAACATTTAAGTTCCTAATATGAAAGTTAATTACACTAATACTCTTTTATGCTAATGATCATTCCCATATGAAAGAAAAAGGATTAAGTTCCCAACATGAAAGTTAATTAAACTGAAACTCTCTTCGACTGATGACCAATCCCATAACTCTCCTTAAGAACACCAACGACCTTAAATTAATATGGAACCTTTTTAATCACATCCTCTCCTTACCTGCCTCCTACAATTGCACACCCTTTGAATGGTCTAAGTAATGATTACAATGAACTCAACACAATTATAAAGAAAGAGAAGCATTAATGACATTTGAAAAGCTTTACAAGAAAACCTTTAATCGTGAAACCTTCATAAAATAAGAAGAAGGAAAGAATATAGTAATATAATAACACTATAATGGAGGACCCAAATCTTACAAAGCACCCTCATACACCATTCGTACCAATTATCCATCATTTAATATTAAATCTAACTTCACACAACATACTCCAAACTTAACAACAAGTTCTTCTACACAAAAAGACATATACCTATCCTCTCCCTGGTATTTAAATAATTACTCTTCACCTTGCTCAATATGTCAGCTCTGTGATAAAATCGTTTATGCAACAAAAAATTTGTTGCTCTCATTTTAAACATCACCTAATTCAAATGACCTAAGTTAATATCACTAATACAAAAAAAATGCCATTGTTGGTGGACTCTGATCTTCTCTAACTTCTTATTTGAATAACCTCTTTATAAATTTTGAATATGAGGAAATTGATGACATACTAGTCAAAGATAAACTTGAATATGGAGGCATCATTGGTCTAGGACTAGAATAAAAATGGTGTTTACAAATGAGCATCTTCTTCCACAACTTAACAGCAACCCCCTTCTTTTCACATTTCTACAACTGAAAATAAAGAAATATGGCAACATAAACTTGGTCACCCATCAAATAATATTCTTCTTAAAATTTTCATTTATTTTTTATTTTCTACTTCTGTTGCAACTTATTGTGATTCTTGTTTAAGTAATAAAAGTCACGACTTCCATTTGGCATAAACAACATTCCTTGTTACTCTTCCATTAAAGCTATTTACAAATATATTTGAGGTCCAACCTTGTCTCTCTCTCTAGATAATTTTAGATATTATATTATCTTTTTAGATTATTACACCAAATATTCATGATGTATTTTTTGAAAAACAAGTCCCAAGTTACAGTTGTTTTTATTAAATTTAAAAATATAGTGGAAATATTTCGAGATGTTAATCAAGATTATTTATTTTGATGATCATGGTGAGTATAAAAGCCTATTTCATACTCTCTTCCAGTTTGAAATTCATCCTCTCTAGTCCCCATCCTACACTTTTTGATTGTTACAACTGAACAAAAGCAACATCATGTCATCAAAACAGGACTTGCCTTTCTTCACTATCCTTCCTTACTTATCAAATGCTGGATTACTGCCTTCCAAATGGTAGTATATCTAATCAACCAAATATGTACTTTAACTCCTCAGTTTAAATCTCTCTATTAATAATTGTTTAATCAACTACTCAATTATGCCAAACTAAGGTCCTTTGGTTGCTTATGTTACCCATATTTACATCCTTCTTCTTTTACAAAACTTAACCTGACTGAAAGATCGGGGTCCAACATAACCCATAATTCATATCATGTATCTTCATTGGCTTCTTCGTATCATATAACTCATATATATGTCACAATCCATCTGCAGATTCTACCTATATATCAAGACATATGATACTTTGTGAGCAATGGTTTCCATCTAACCCCTCGTAAACAAAAAGTAACCAACCTCCTCATTAATTATTGTTTATGTAGTATCCTACACCGACACCTAAGAATCCACCTATACCACTTAGTCCAAATTCTGTAACTAATTTACATGCACCTGAAATATCACCAACACTACCCATCTTTCAAACAACTAATAACTCTCAAGCACAACAATCAGTCGTGCCCAATCTCAGTTCCCCAACAAGGAAGGATTCATCTACTTGTTCAATTTTTACCAAATCTTCTACTTTATCCTGTTAGTGAATATATAAAACCAATTAAGTTGACCTCACACAACAGCTTAAGCTATTGTGTTGGAACGGTCATTTAATATGGTATCAGAACCTTTGTGACTAAGTGATCGTGAGTTCAAATCCTACCACCCACCTATTATTCAGCATAAGGTAGAGTGAGCCTGTGCAAATTTCAAGCCTAAAAGACTTTCACTTGAGGGGGTGTGTTAGTAAATTTATAAAACCACTTAAGTTGACCTCACATAATAGCTTAAGCTAATGTGATGAAACGGTCATTTAACATATCCAACAACTCTCCACTAACCACTCACCAAAGACCAAATATCATCACCATTATATCATGAACTCATCTCCTAATGACCTACCACAATTATCCTTCCTCATTAAACTTCCGATGTTAATATCACTAGATCCAAAATAGAAAATGTGAAGCCTCACCTAATACTTGATCTACACACCAAAAAACATCCCTCCTCTTACTTGAAACCACTATAGTAAAATAAAATCTTCAATATGCTCAATGGCTTGATGTTTTAAATGCAGAAATATAATGCATTTATCACAAATATCACCTAGAAACTTGTTCCACCTATACTAACCCAAAATGTAGTTACTTGTAAGTGAATATTCAAAATCAGAACCAGCCTAGATGATTTTATATCTCGTTACAAAGCTTGTCTTATTGCCAAGTGTTTTCATCAATGCTCAGATGTTGAATTCACCAAAACCTTTAAGCCCATCATGAAACCAACCATAATATGTGCAATTCTTATTTAGCTGTTAAGTATGGTTAGGAATTATTTCAACTTGAAGTTAACAATGCATTCCTATAGTACGTTAACTAACACCCTTTTTATGTAACAACCTCTTGGTTTTTAAAACTTAGAATACCCAAACTAAGTATGTCAATTAATCAAAGCCATCTATAACCTGTGCCAAACACCAATGGCTTGGTATCATAAATTATATTCCTATCTTCTTCAACAAAGTTCTATCATTCAATCTCTAATAATTCCTTATTCATCTTTGACAATGGTCCAGATCTCATCTACTTGTTTGTCTATATTGATGATATTATTATTCCTAGCAATAAAATCCACACAGTCAAGAATCTTGTTACAAATCTCTTCTCTAAGTTCCCCGTAAAAGATCTTGACCCTCTTAACTATTTCATAAGGATCAAAGTTATAAAAAGTCCCATAGACTCTTCTTGTCTTAATAAAAATACATCAATGACCTTCTCTCTAAAGCCTATATGCTTAATGCCAAACTAATGACAACTCCCACATCCAATAAAACAAGGTTAAAACTACATGATACCACTCCTAAATGGATGCAAGAGAATTTTACAAAACTCTTAGTTCACTTTAATAATTATCTTGATAATACTTAACCTGATATTTTTTTTCCTATAAATAAACTATCCTAATTTATGCACAACCTTTCCTCCACATATTAGGCTATTGTTAACAGAATTTTTCGATATCTGAAAGGTACACAACATCAGGGAATCCACCTACAAAAAACTGCCAACCTATCTTTACATGTATTCTGAATTTGACTGGGCTAGAAATTCAAATAATCTTACCTCTACTTCAACTTATGTTGTCCTTATTGGTAGCTGCTCTATCAATTGAACTTCAAAAAACTAGAAAATCATTTCTCGAAGTTCAAGTAAAGTCGAATGTAAAGCCATTGCCGTTGTTGCTGCTAAACTCAATTGGATTACTAACCTTTTGATGGAATTTCATTAACTGTTTTCTTCTCCAACCATCTATTGTGACAACGTTGTTGCCACTTATCTATGTAAAATATTGTCTTCCACTCCCGTATGAAACAGATCGCACTTTTCATTTTGTCAAAAATCAAGTACTTCAACAACAATTAGAGTTTCACATATGCATGTAAGTGACCAACTTATTGATTCCCTCACCAAAGCTACGCCTAAGAAGCAATTCGTATTACAGAGATCTAAGATTGACATCTATAATGGAAGCACAAATTGTGAGGGTATGATAAAATGATTCTTTAGGCATAAAAAGAGATCAAATCTACCTTGACTTGTTTATCACTATTTTCTATTCTCATCTCAACTTCTATATATATACATATGTTCATTTTGTAAAGCATATATTAATAAAATAAAATTCATTTACTTCTTTAATCTCAAACTTGTTATAGGAAATTAGGTTTATATAAAAAATTGTCCTATCAGTCAACATAGGGTGCAATATGGATCTTAAAAGCTGTCGTTATTTTTTCTTTAATCCATTTAGAGCTCTGGAGCAAGTGGGATAAGTCAGATATCGTTTGAATTTATCACAAGACAAATATATGCATCCTACTGTCCATAATTTTCAATTCAAGAAAAGGGTTTCGGACTACCCTTCGGTGATTCCTATCATGATTCATGACAGCATCAATTTACTCTGCTTTGCGATTTCGAATCATCATCTAGTTAATCGACATAACAAACCACCTAGCTGCACATTTTTTTGTGTGATTGTCATCATCTATAGCTAACAATACTTCCTAAAAATATCTTGGTGATATTCAGCAATGATTTTAAGATATCAATTACCTTGTGAACAAGGTTATCGATGGATGAAGTAATGATATAAGAGAAATAGGAAAGGAAGCAAAACAATAGTACGAAGAAGAAAAACACTTTCATAAGACTCTAAATGGCAAAAGGATGAAATCGTGCCGTATGTCGTCGTTATACAAAAAGAATAAACAACGTGGTTGTGATCAACATATTATCAGACTCGCTAGGGAGGAACAGAATGCCTTGTTCTTTGATTCAGGCTGTCACGTTAGAGCGTAATTAGGTTTAGGTAATAAAGTTGCGACATGTCTTTCACGAAAGAAATTAATGTGCAGACTGATTAGCTAAATCTACCAGCCTCCAGCAGCTTGGGACTACGTTCTTTCCGGCGGCTCCGTCTGAATGTTTTGTCCTACTGCTTCAAGATATCATCGACGCCTTGGTCGCTATTTATTCTTTGTATGCAAAAAAAAAAAAAAGTGGTGGTTTGATAATATCCTTCAGATTTAGGGACTATTTCGTCAACTCGATTTTCCGGAAAAATTGGAAATAAGAAAATTGAAGTTTCGAACAACAACTGGACAGAAACCACTGAAAAGCATCCACGTAGGACTGTGAAGATAGATGAGGCGCGCCAAAAACCTCTCTTTCTCCGTCTATCTTTCTCGACTTCAAAGTCATGGCCTTTACGCTATCGTCCTCATTTATCTCCTCTCACAAACTCTCTTTCAATCTCTCCTTCCCTACCTTAATCCAAAGGAACCATTTTCTCTCTACCCATTTGGCTTTTCGAGCCAATGCAGCTCGTGGTCAAGTTGCAATTAGATCAGCCCTCCACAAGTCAATTCGAAGCCTTGAAAAGGTTGTTTCTTTAGAAAAAGTTTCAAATTTTAGTTCTTTTTGCATGTTAGTTATTGGAATTGTTTCCATCTGTGGCAAGCGAAGAATGTTTTTCGGTTCAGTTTAGTTTTTGGATTTCTGACTTCTCTCACCGAAATCAATATTTGGTTTTGTGCGTTTATTCTAGCTAAATGGTGCTTAAAATCGTTGGTGAATTTGCTGCTGTGAAAAACATGGTATTAAAAGAGATAATGGGGGATGGATTTGCAGTGGGGGTTTAGCAACTGCTATGTTATAAGAGGTTGCTTAACCTTTCGCCATCTGAGACTTAAGGATTTAGTCCATTCTGTATGTATGCAAAAATATATTGAGGATGCATACTTTGAATACTTCGCGTGCTTTTGTAGTCGTATTTAAGCTTCTATTGACACAGAGGTACATGAATTTCAGGATATACTTTGTTTATTGAGATTTATGGTTTTTTTTTTTTTTTGGTAATATGCGGACAAGTTCTGCTATGTACTTAATAATGTCTCGCCTAACTTGAGTTTCTTGTGATGCAGGATGTGGCCTCCTGTTGTGTTTTTCCTAAAAGTTTGTTTATCTCAACTCCCGCATATGGACTGAAGAAACTCGATAATTTAGTTGCTGTATTACTGCTTTTTGTGCAGCTTGCTTCGCCTTTACCTTTGATTCCTTCAGCCGAAGCAGTTCTTTATTCTCCAGACACCAAGGTTCCAAGAACTGGGGAACTTGCTCTGAGAAGGGCTATACCTGCAAATCCAAACATGAAGAACATACAGGTTGATATTCATATGTTATCTTGTTGTTATATTCTCTAACTTGGAAGGAAATCAATTTGCAGATCATCTTGTTTCTTGCTTCTAGACTTCAATGGAGGATATCTCATATTTGCTGAGAATTCCACAGAGAAAGCCTTATGGAACCATGGAGGGAAATGTGAAGAAAGCTCTGAAAGTATGCAACTTATCTTTCCGTATTTGCTTTTCAGTTATGTTTTATCACAGTGATGCATATGATTGGAACTTGTTTAAAATTTATGCTAAAGTTTTGATTGCTTATAGAGATGCTCCTTTTCTATGTCATTTCTAATACATAGTTTGAGTATAACTCGGGCAAAGGGAAAAAGTGACTCATACCATGGCTCTCGTTGTCTGGGGAGAACCTTTACCTCTAGGCCATTTCCTTTTATCAGGAGATGTGCCTTTTCAACTTGTGGTTACTGAATGGTTTTCCTTCGGGATTTAAACTATCAACTTGTCAGCATTTTGACCATAGTGCTTAACCATTTTTTCTCTTGCAAATGATTTGCATTTTGTGTCATGATTGCAGATAGCAATAGATGAAAAGGATTCTATCTTGGCCAGTATACCTGCAGAATTGAGGGAGAAGGGGTCTACTTTGTATACTTCACTAATTGAGGGGCAGGTATGAGAACATAGGCAGTTACTAAGTAGTTATATGTTCTTCCGTTTCCCATAATGTGGCACATTAAAATAGGAAACCAACACTGATTGCCGATGAAAAATGTTTATAAAAAAAGTTTTCCAACCTACAATTCACTCACATGGTCATACCATGACCACTTGATAAAGTGTTATACGTCACTTGAAGTCTGGCAATATACTTCCACCCGTCTCTGACACTGTCTGTTTGATTTTTCTTTTCCGGATTCTGTCATACTATTAGAAGATGAAAAAATGTATTTCGTGGAGTTGTTCCATGGCCAAATCTATGTAGTGCTGTTCACAAGAAAATAAATAATACACTACTGGACGTGAATCACGTAATCAACAATTTATCTTTATTACTTTATTTCCTAGGCATATGCTGTCAATAACAAAATGGCCAGTCATGATGACTTATGGGATATGTTGTAAGGACAATAACTAGCTTAGAATTTTCTAGGGTGGTTTGCAATTGCTGCTTCAGAGTATTAAGGATCAGGACCCAGATAAAGTCTCTGTTGCCCTTGCAACTTCACTAGACACAATAGCAGAGATCGAACTGCTGCAGGTAAACTTGATGTGCAGGTGGTATTTGGTTCTCATGAAATTAGCATAAGAATAAACAAAGGACAAATCACCAAAGAAAACATTAATCATGTGTTTCATAGCTGTGGCAAACTTATCGAGAAAGGATGTCTTAAATTTGAATATAATAAAAACCGCAACTTATGCGCACAACTTGAGCATGATCACAATCTGAGCTTGACCATTTTCTGTGACAGGCTCCTGGGTTGTCCTTTTTGTTACCTGGGCAATATTTGAAATATCCTAGGTAAGTCATCTGCATAACTGTTCAAATGCATGCCATTTTTGTTGTAACTACAGTACTATATGCATATTATACTGATGGAAATGCCTTTGTCAAGCCATGTCTAGCACTCTTAACTTACCTTTAACTTTTCTCCTTTTCTAAATATGATCTTTGGGTTTTGTGCGATTCACTTGGAGTTTCTTGTTGAACTTTTGACATATTTCAATTTAATAAGGGATTTTTATACATTAAAGGTTCCAAAAGGATCCATTACTGGTGGAGTATGCTATAAACAAATGGAATAATATTTCGCAGGTCAACGGCAGGCACGGTAAAGAATTAAACAATGAGGAGGATAATAGTATACGGAAAAAACATTTATTGCACTGTGGAACAAATTATTACAAGTATCAACCCTTGATTATTTTCGAAACCCAATACCAAAACTTGTAAGCAGCCTTTCACTAAACTGAAACTGTCTGTCTTTTATCACCTTATAGCGAGCCCACCATCTATATGCCTAACGTCTACTCACTGGGGCCACTATCTTCTCACCAAGATCTATTTCCTTTCATTCCATCATCCTAATTGTCTGATAAATATCTCGAATGTGCTTCAAACTTTAGAAAGGATTTGGGTACAACTAGAAACTAGTAAATGTATGCCTAAAAACTTAAAAAATCTGACCCAAATAATTAATCTTCTTTTCTGAAGTTGGGTTACAAAATATATTTTATTGCTTATCACGTAAACGTTTCTCTCCTGTGATTCACAACTAGGCTATGTGATTGGTTTGTTTAGATATGATCTTTCTACATGGATGTCTATGTAGGCTAACAGGAAGAGGAACTGTTGAATTTACCATTGCCAAAGTAGATGGTTCAACATTTTCCCCAGAAGTTGGTGGTGAACCTAGACAGACTGCAAAAATTCAGGTTTAATGAATTCATAAATGTCATAGAAACCTAGTATAAACTTTCTTTGGGTGATTAAAATTTTCTGATGATTTTTGCAAAACAAGTCTGTTACCTACAACATTCTTTCGAATATCGGCTCTTCCATTCCCTGACATAAATGATGTGCTATTTGTATAGTTAATTCTGTGATGATAATGCATGATGCATACCCATTACTGGTCAAAGTCTACTTTTGCACCTTCGGTTATCTGTGTTGCAATGGCTCTGAAGTTGAAACTCTATTGACCCATTGATGCAGGTTATTGTTGATGGATATTCAGCACCATTGACTGCAGGGAATTTTGCAAAACTGGTAAGGTAGTTGACCTTCCCTTCAAGCTCAGTGAATTTTCAATGTTCTGTCACTTGCAGTTAAGTTATGGTTTTCCAGTACCTATAATGCAATTTGTCTGCCTTTCAGGAACATAAAAGGCCAATCGAGACTTACCTGTTATTCTTCTTTTATGTTTATTACTTCTACATTCTTTTACTTCTCAAAAGTCTCTTTAACAGTTATATAATTAAAAATATATGTTTCAAATGAAAACATTGGGGCTGCCCCACCTGATGAAAATAAGGAACTTAACCAGAGATGTTACAGGTAGTTGATGGAGTTTATAATGGAGCAAAGCTCGCTTGCACTAACCAAGCTGTTCTCACAGACAATGGACTCGATAAGAACAGTGGTTACAGCGTTCCCTTAGAGATAATGCCATCGGGGCAATTTGAGCCACTATATCGAACAACTCTAGATGTTCAAGTACTCAAGTTCACAATGTAACAAGTCCTAGCAAGTTCCAGTAACTGCTCTTCAATGTCTAATTTTCTTTTTCTTTTTTTTTTCTCTCTTTAATAACCATGTTGAAGGATGGAGAATTGCCGGTTCTTCCCCTATCAGTCTATGGAGCAGTTGCAATGGCACACAGTGAGGCCTCTGAGGAGTATTCAGCACCATACCAATTTTTCTTCTATCTTTATGATAAAAGAAGTGTAAGTCCGTTACATCATCTATTCTTAACCAAACATGCGGGGGGTTGTTTCCTTCGCCAGTGTGATAAGTTTGATGCATGTATTGTAGGCTGGCTTAGGAGGTTTATCTTTTGACGAAGGACAATTTTCTGTTTTCGGGTAAGCTTTTGGAGTGTTACTGTCTTGTAAGTTTTGTTTTAGAAAATTTGCTGCCTTGCAGGACTCTGTTTGCTTAGTCATTTAATCTACTATATGTTTCTCGAGCGCAGATACACAACCATTGGAAGGGACATCCTTTCACAGATAAAAACTGGGGATGTGATTCAGTCTGCAAAGCTAGTGGATGGTCAAGACCGCCTTATATTACCAAATGAGAGTTGACATTGTTTCGTCCTCACCTCCTTCACATTTGTTGCATATTTACATGGACCAACTGATTTTCTTGCTGCAGGTTGCTTTCAAGGCCTCCAAGAACTAAAGTTGTGATTTGCTGTTCTAGCTGTACTAAAATAAACTCACATTATCTCATAGTTTATGAGACATTTTTTAATATTGTTTTCTCAATTGAATTATCATTCAAACTTAAATGTACTTGTTAAATTCCACTGATCTCAAGCTCAGGCAACAAGAGTCTTGTAATCTACAAGGCACGGAGTGTTGCTAGTTATACCAGCAATTGAATCCAAGCATTCACATAGCAAAACGATACCGTCAAAAGAGAGTTGAATGACGGCTAACAAAGCTTTCTTAGATGCCAAAGCTTCAGCCAAGATTGGACTTGGAGGATACAATGAGTAGACAGGGAGAGTGTCACAAACAGTTTTGCCTCTCAAGTTCTGGGTGAAGTCGCATCTCGCTTTGCGAACCGAGGGATTCCATATCCATCAATTACTAATTCTCAACAATCCCTTCCTGAACATTGGTGATTCGGGAAGAGTCGCTTGGGGTGGTACGGATGATAGGATCATTAATTCATTATTATATGAGTCTCATTCTTTGAGTAGGCTGAGAAAACACACTATAACCTATTGAGTTTGGGCTGCAGCCTGAAGAGCCATGCACTCGCAGTTAGGATTGTACTATAATAAACAGATAACGATGAATACATTGAAGTGTTCTTAAGGAAGAGAATTAAATAAGGATAAAACCCATCAAATTGAAGTCTTGGAGTTGGTCATAATACAACAGGAGACGAAAACCGGTCAGCCCTCGAGTATCAGCATTCTTTAAGTTGATCCCCTCTAGTTCCCGACTTAAAAGACAGATTGGCTCTCCCAAATTTATACTCCTCTTCATCAATTGATGTTTGAGATCATCCCTTGAACTCTTTATAGGAAAATCTTAATTTTTGATTGAAGTTTAAAGTCTTCAACTTACAGTGAGTACTATTTTCAACAACAACAAAAAGTTACAGTGAGTACCTATGTAATAGTAGTTAATAATTAGGGATACGTCTTGTGTAATAATAGCTAGCATTATGTACCCTTATGGGTTGGAACACCTTGTTCCTGTTAGGGTGTTTTAAACCTGTACCACTTAATTTTGTCCACATATTTGTGTGGTCCCTACATAAATATGTGGATGAGGTTTAATGAAACATGATAGGAATTGATTAACCGGAATAGAGAATTTGATCTCACTGTGATCTAATAGTTTAAACACAATGAAATCATTACTTTTTTTTTTGTGAGAAGTAGATAAATATTTTAGAAATTCTGAAAAAGAAAGAACCATCCAATAAAATGTTGCTGGGTTTTCTCTTAAGGGGTGGGTTTTGGATTTTTAAGGTGGGAGTCTCTTTCCTTAGTTGGTGTAACTACTTGAACGTGATGAAGAGACATTCTGACGTCAGATTTAAAAAATTCTCTTCTTCTTTTGTTTACATGGTCAAGTATCAAGACATGAGAAAAGTAAATTAATTGTAAGTTTGCATAATTGATCAATAGAAACGAGTTTTAAGAAGACTTCAAGAACAAACAAAATATCATATAAATGCAATTTACCTCTCATCGCCTTCTATCTAAATATATTGCTATTGTAGTTATATCTCATATATGACACTCTCAGCATTGTCATCTTTTCAATTTTAGAGTTTAAGTATTAATTTTTAGTATTGTAAAAAAAAGTATTAATTTTTAGTACACTTGGCCATCTTTCGAATCTTGAACTTTAATTATTATTAATTTTTAATAGCTTTTTGGTCAAATTAAATCTGAAAATTTGATTATATCTTATATCAACGTTCTAAAACTCAATATTTACTTTCTATTAATAGTGATTATAGCTCTTCAGCTCCTTTTGATTTAGAGCTTGTTTGGTAAACAACTGGTAAGTTATTTTTTATCTGGTTGACCCAAATTAGAGGTTTGACTATATTAAAAAACTAAAAATTTATTTAGTTATAAGCTGGTTCGGTTGGCTGATTAAAATCCAACCAGTTGATTTTTAAAAAGCTCCATAATAAAAGCGTTTTGGATCAAACAGTTGAATTAGCTGTTTTGCAATGACGATTGTGCCCTCATAATTAGCTGCTCTTTTGGAGAAGATGATGGGCGTGGGAATCACACGCGCCCATCGTCTACCAACGTTGTTACCTCCAAACGTGACTAGTGTGTGTAGTGCACACGCTAGTCAACGCTTTGTTGACTGCAAGCGCGTGCAGTGCACGCGTCCGCACAGTTGATCCTCCTGATTGTCTGGCACGTGCAGTGCATGCGCCAGTCAGCCTTTTATGTGTTTTTTAAATGTTTTAAAAAACCTTACATTTTCAATTAATTTTTTTAATAGAGATTAAACGCGTCCGCACAGCTGATCCTCCTGTTTGTATGGCACGTGCATTGCACGCGCCAGTCAGCCTTTTATGTGTTTTTAAATGTTTTTAAAAACCTTAAATTTTCAATTTATTTTTTAAATAGATATTAAATTAATTTATACTCCTAATAAAATAGAAAAGTGTTTTACTATTTTTGAAAATTTGTTTTCAAAATAGAATTTATTAGGAAAAGTTTTGGAATTTAATTAAAATTTTCAATAGTTGAATTATTAAATTTAATTTGTTATCAAATCAATAATTAGAATCAAGCAAAAGTTTTAAATAATTTCTTTCATAATTGGATTATGTTTGAAATTATAAATATAATGAGGTTATATTATTTTGATGAGATCATAAATTTTTGAAATTTTAAATCCCTCAATAAAATATTAAGTACACGTTATGAACATGATAGTTGTCTTCCATTATTTGAGAATAAAACTAGAATTCTGTTTATTGTTTGACTTGTTGAGTAAACTCAAGATCGTTTTAACCCGGATATGTTTTATCTTAAATTAATGGTTTCTACTTAACTAAAATTGTATGATTTGGATGAATAAACTCATGATCATATAATTTAGAGGCAGGGTTAGGAATAATATAAGTGATATATTTTTGGCAAAAGTTGTCACTTAATGGTTCTAGAAGTCACATGAAATGGGATTGAAAAGTTATTTTCTACCTAATTTATTTTTAGTTGGTTTGTTCAGCAAACTCAGGATCAATTAATTTTAAATAGAATCTTAGCCCACTAAGAAATTATTTGAAAATTTTTTGATATAATAAAGAGAGCTATTATTTTGAAGAAAATAGTGGGAGTAATCAAATATTTTAAAGTCCTTAATTTTATTTGATTTTTGGATATAAACAAATATATGCTCCATTTATGTTTTTCGATTATTGAATTTGAAGATGAGTACTAACCTGACATTGAGGAGCATCATGGATGCTAACAAGCTAACTGGACCCAACTTTTTGAACTGGCTACGAAACTTAATAATAATTCTTAGGCAAGAGAAGAAGGTATACGTTTTTTATACTCTTACTCCATTAGATTGGGAAAAATATCAGCGTTATACTGATGACATTGAATAAGCTACATGTGTGATGTTAGCTAGCATGTCTCTTGAACTTCAGAGGTAGCATGAGAACATGGATGCACCTACTATGATACTGCATCTTAAGGAGTTAGTTGGTGCACAAAGTAGGGTGGAGAGATATCAAATCTCTAAGGTACTGTTTCAATGCAAGATGACAGAGGGATCTTTAGTCAACCTTCATGTGCTGAAGATGATTAGGTATATTAAAAAATTGGCCTAATTAGGTTTTGTCATGGACCACGAGTCAAGCATTGATCTGGTACTGTAGTCTCTGAGCTCAAACTTTTTATAGTTCGTCATGAACTTCAACATGAATCAGAAGGACATGACATTGCCTGAACTGTTGAACATGCTTAAGACTGCTGAAGGGTGCCTTAAAAAGGAACCCAATTCTGTATTTGTTATCATTTCTTCTAAAAATAAGAAAAAGGGCTTTAAGAAGAATAATATCAAGAAACAGAAGGCTTCTATTAATGAAGTAAAATCCAAAGAAGGCGTCAAGAAGAAGAATAATGACAAGGGCACATGTTTTCATTACAGATTCAATGGACATTGGAAGAGGAACTGCTCATCTTATCTTGCTAGCCTAAAAGATAAAAAGCTTAAGGAAGTTGTCTCTTCAGGTATGTTTATGATTGAGATCAATCTTTCTACTTTTGTTCTACAATCTTAGGTATTAGATACTGGTTGTGGTTCTCAAATATGTAATAACATGCAGATATTAACAAGGAGTAGATCATTGAAGAAAGGCAAAGTGGACCTGCGAGTTGGCTATGGAGCAAGAGTCGCTGCATTAGCTGTAGGAACTTGTAATTTAACTTTTCCTTCTAGTCTTATATTAGAACTTGATAATTGTTATTATGTTCCTGTTATTACAAGAAACATCATTTCTATTTCTTATTTGTATTTGAATGGATTTGTCTTTATAATTAAGGATAACAATTGTTCTTTTTATAAAGATGATATTTATTATGGATTTGGATTGCTTACAAATGGTTTATATGAGTTAGATCTTGAAAGGCCAATTCTTAACATTAATAGTAAGAAAAGAAAATTAAGTAACCAAACTCCATCTTATTTATGGCATTGTAGGTTAGGTCATATCAATGAAACTAGAATAACAAAATTACATAAAGAAGGATATTTTGATCATTTAGTTATGAATCATATGAAACTTGTGAATCTTGTTTATTGGGAAAGATGACCAAACTACCCTTTAAGGGAAAGGGACAATATGCTAGTGAGTTACTAGAATTAATACATTCAAATGTATATGGGCCTATGTCCGCAAATGCTAGAGGTGGATTCCCGTATTTCATTACGTTCACAAATGATCATTCTAGATATGGTTATGTGTACTTGATGAAGCAAAAATCAGAATCATTTGAAAAGTTCAACGAATTTAGACTAGAGGTTGAGAAACAAACTGGCAAAAGTATTAAGACACTTAGATCAAATCGACGTGGTGAATACTTAGACCACGATTTTCTTGGTTACTTAAAAGAGAATGGGATTCTCTCACAATGGTCTCCTCCTGTAACTCCACAACATAATGGGGTTTCTGAAAGGAGAAATCATACACTATTAGATATGGTACGTTCCATGACGAGTCATATAGTCCTTCCTATGCCCTTCTGGGGATACACAATTGAAATCGCAATATATATTCTAAACATAGTCCCATCTAAATCAGTTGATAAGACATCATATGAGATATGGACTGGTAGAAGGCTTGGATTATCATATTTAAAGATTTTGGGATGTGAAGCGTGCTATATCTGATAAGCTTCAAGTTAAATCAGATAAATGCAAATTTGTGGGTTATCCAAAAGAGAGTTTCGGTTATCAATTTTATCATTCTATTGAGCAAAAGGTGTTTGTCTCAAGACATGTTACATTCTTAGAAAGAGAATTTATTCTCAAAGAAAGTAGTGGGAGTGAGGTTGAACTTAGAGAAGTTCAAGAGCTATAAATTGACATCGAAATGGAATAAGAACCTCAAGTTGATACATATGATGTACAATTGAGAGTTCAAGAGATACGTAGTCTGTGAAGAACTAATAGAATACGTCGCCCTCCCATTAGAATATGTCTACATATTGAGCAAGGAAAGGATAATGTATCGCTCATATATGATGAGCCTACTAATTTTAAAGAAGAGATGTCTAACATTGATTCTTTTAAATGGCAAGAAGTTATGATATCTGAAATGGAATCCATGTACACCAACCAAGTATGGACTTTGGTTGATGCACCTGTTGGTATTGGACTATTGGATACAAGTGGGTTTTTAAGAGAAAAACTTATATGGATGGTAATGTACATACATACAAAGCAAGGTTAGTGGCTAAAGGTTACAAATAAAAACAAGGAGTTGATTTTGATGAAACCTTTTGCCAATAGCTATGCTAAAATCCATCAGGATCTTGTTAGCCATAGCAGCATATCATGATAATGAAATCTAGCAGATGGATGTCAAAACTGCATTTCTCAATGGAAATTTGTAGGAGGACGTGTATATGACACAACCTGAAGGTTTTGAATCCAAGATATTATCTAATCAAGTATGCAAATTGCAAAGGTCCACTTATGGACTTAAGCAAGCGTCACAGAGTTGGAACATCAGTTTTTATGAGACAGTCAAAGAGTTTGATTTTATAAAAAATGTAGATGAACCATGTGTTTATAAGAAGGTTAGTGGGAGTGTAATCATTTTCTTGGTACTATATGTGGATGACTTATTGCTTATTAGAAACGACATACCTATGCTACAGTCTGTAAAAATTTGGTTGTCTAAGAACTTCTCTATGAAGGATATGGGAGAAGCAGCCTATATTCTAAGAATAAAGATTTATACAGATAGGTCAAAGAGGTTACTTGGATTGTCCCAATCCACGTACATAGATAAAGTGCTAAAGAGGTTTAGCATGGAGAATTCTGAGAGGGGATTCTTACCCATATCGTATGAAATTTCTCTCTCACAGAGTATGTGTCCAAAGACACAAGATGAGAGAGATAAAATGGATTGTATTCCATATACTTCAGCAATTGGATCAATCATATATGTGATGCCATATACTAGACCAGATGTTTCTTATGCTTTGAGCATAACGAGCAGGTTTCAGTCTAATTCTAGTGAGGCTCATTAGATGGCTGTGAAAAATATCTTAAAGTACTTGTGAGGAACTAAAGATTTTTTCTTGGTCTATGGAAGAGATGAACTGAGAGTTTAAGGATATTTAGATGCTAGTTTCCAGTCAGATCCTGATGATAGTAGATCACAGTTAGGGTACATCTTCATTCTAAATGGTGGTGCAATAAGTTAAAAGAGTTCCAAACAACTGATCATTGTAGATTCAACAACTGAAGCAGAGTACATTCAGTGTCAGAGGTGGCAAAGGAAGCAATTTGGATCAAGAAGTTCATCACTGAACTTGGAGTGGTTCCTAGCATTGTTGAGCCTATAGTATTGTATTGTGACAACAACGGTGTTATTACACAAGTAAAGGAACCTAAGTCTCATCAACGGTCCAAACATATACTAAAAAAGTTTCACTTGATCAGGGAGATAGTAGAGTGAAAAGACATAGGATTAGTGCGAGTTCCCATTGAAGAGAATCTAGCATATCCTTTTACTAAGCCATTGTCTCAAAAGAGACATATCGACATATAGATGGATATGGTATTAAAATTAAATTAATTTGAATTTGAATTTGATTTTAATTATAATTAAAGAAATTGAATTTTAATTAAAGGCCCTTATTATGATTTTTCTATTTAAAAAGGAGAAGAACATTTTAGAAGCTAGCACTTTGTCTTCTTCCTCTCAAAATTAGTCTTGAGAATTGCTCTGTGGGTATCATTAGAGGCTGGACATTTGAACAACTCGTGATTGATCAATCAGAAAATTTTCAAAGGTTTTTCAACAGGAAGACGAACAAGGTAAAATTTCTAACTCGTTTTCTGTTTTATTCAAATTTGATTTGCTTGAAATTCATAAAGTTTTGTTTTCTGTTATGTTCATGATTTGATCACGGTTAGATTTCAACATATTCATCACCTTGTATCTTGTCAAACCAAATAACCATGGATGTATTATCTGATATATAAAACGAGAGAGGGAGAGAGAAACTCTAAGCGGCATCATTTCTATTTATAATGTACAGAACAAAGTACGTCCTGTAGAACATAAACAAAATTCCCCCTTTTGATTGATATTTTACATGGGCGCTTTTCCTATTTAATCTAACTTTCAAATGGAGTATAAAATAAAATCCAAACTCAAACCAAATTTTATGAAATTTAAAGTAGAAGCACAACTAGCGACATATATATAACATGCAACATTGCATAAAGTTGCAGGAGTCAAAAACCATAATTACTCAACATGGAGACAGGTGATCGCTACGACAACCTAAGTTCCATTTTCTGAAGAATTACTCGCTTTTGTGAAGCAATGATGACATGATTAGTTTCTGCATTCTCAAGAACATCGGTGATTATGGCAACAACATGACTAAGGGGTTCCTCCGCAGTTCTCTTCAGCATAAAGCCCTGACCAAGAAAACAAGTTTCGTTAAAGCATCTGATAAGCTGGAAACAGATTGAATAATCATATGCATATACCTAAGTTCTTGATAGTTTATACACTAACCAAGAAAAGACAAGATCATCAAAAGGAAACAAGCTATGAAGGCATCAAACAAACCCACATATAGATTAGCATACCTTAACGTGTTTACTAGAACATTAAGCACAAGGTTGTAATTCTGTGCCAAAATGCATACCAATGAAATATCACCAGTTCTATAAAGCATTGTAGGTACAAATATCCCAGTGGTGTGCAGCTTTACCTTTTATGAATTTAGTGCTAGATTTTCAATATTTAATAAGTTTAGGAAACAAAAGTGGAAAAAAATAGGTTTTGATTCCAAGATAGTAGGACCTATACAAGACACTAATTTACCATAGTAAGATGTCTAATATATGCTATGAACAAAATACTCGCATATGGTTATGTAATCTAGGGTTAACTACAAAAAAATACCCAAACTTTTCTCAATTTTTCAATTATAACTCGAACTTTAAAAATTAGCAATAAAATACTTAAATTTGTAATTTTTTTCAATTCTAACCGGACGTTAATCTCACCTTTTTCTTTATTGACGTGACATTGTCATATGTCAGGAGACCCTTATTAATCAGACACGTCATCGTCATTAGAAGATGTGAGTTATATTAATGAAACAACATCGTTTGCAATAAAATGCTTAAATTTTTAATTTTTTCTAATTATAACCTGAAGTTAGTCTCACTGTTTTCTTTATTGATGTGACATTGTCATATGTCAGGAGACCCTTATTAATCAAACACGTCATCGTCATTAGAAGAGGTAAGTTATATTAATGAAACAACATCGTTTCTTTGGGATAGTAAAACGACGTCGTTCGAAGAACTCAAACTAGGGTTTGCAATTTGGATGCAATTCCGATAGATCTTCTAGGGATCTTCAGATGTCAAATGATCTTAATCATGGTTCTACTTCTAGGGATTTTGATTTGAGTTCGCAGACGTATGAGAATAGGCACAGCTAGGGATGGCAATGGGTTTTCAACCCGATCCATATCTGTACTACCCGACCCTAAAAAATGGATATGGATGTTAAAAAATGGGTTTTAAATGGATTTTAAATGGATGTTAAAAAATGGATGTGGATATGGATGTGGATATGGGTCTAATAACAACCCGAACCGGTGGATAC
>JANZLH020000427.1:8527129-8545338 GCA_026770325.2 Erythroxylum fimbriatum
CATTTTGAAACCTTGGAAGAGCAAATCCATGCATTGTGAGATCAAGTGACAATTATTATTAATAATTAATATTAAATATTTAAATAATATATATTTAATTAATACTAGATTAAATATATGACAAGAAACGAAAATAAAAAATAAAAAATAAATTTTTTATAGTTTTCTTAAGTTATGAAAATTGAAAAAAAGACATAAACTAGAAATTTAAACAAACATGATTTTTATTTAATTTAAAAATAAAAACAAAAACAAATATGTCCTTAAATAACATCTCAAATTCTTTTTCTTACATTGACAAGCAAAAGATCGTTAATAGGATTGAAGAACCGAACCAGAGGCGATAATATCACCTAATAATTGGAATTGTGCGTGTTTATTCTGCGTTGACTTGTTGATCATGCATAAAGATATATCTATGGGATTACAAGTCACGACGATTTCTTTCCCAGAATCCAACGTCGTTTGCTGGCAATGAAGTTACAAGAGTGGCCCAAATTGGGCGTCAGATCCTCTGGTCAACTTTTTGTGGCACAGAGTTAGTCCACAAAAAATTGACCAGAGGATCTGAGATGTAGTGGCACAGAGTTAGTCCACAAAAAGTTGATCAGAGAATCTGGCTCCCAAATTTTGTGTTATAGCCACCATATCTCTGTCGATCCTATTGTCCATATCAGTGTAAATCAAGAATAAATAATGTTGCGATCTTGTCATTTCCCTGGAAATGATAACCCATAACATTCTCTTACATTCTGGCATTGGTCCCATGCACCCTACCAAATTTTTTCTTGTGTTCCTATTATGATTATGAGAATGATCGTCACCCTCAAATTATTTATGCATGAACGACTGCATTAGTCAAACAATCATTCCCATTTCATATAATCACGTTAGGTGCAAATGTGGACTTCAACGAATAATTATAAACAAATTAATTATTCAAATTATCGGAAAATTGTCCAAGGTCTTTATTTTTTATTTACAAGATATATATATATATATCTTAACAAGTGTATAAGGTGGGTCTTAATGAATGTACCAGATAGGCCTTAATGAGTGTACAAGTTAGCCTTATTTATTCACACAACTCATCTTCCTTCTTCAGGTCTATGAGTTTTGGGTTAGTATAAGAGATCTAATTATTCGAAATGATAAAATTCATTCATTTCAAGATACGATTCGTTGTTTTCATGAGAAATAGAGTCCCAATTAAAAATTAACTAAACTACTTGGTAGAAGTTTTATCTAACTCTACTAAATATAATTAGATTGTAATTATACTTTTAAAGTATTATCTACAGAAAGGAGACATCTTAAAATAAATTTTCTTAATCACTTTTACTAAGCTTAATTAGAAATTTTGCATAACTTAACACTCTTAGAAGACTCCTAATTTTTGAGTAATTGTTTTTACATACATGTAAAATTGATATATAAACCTAGTACAATTTAGTTTATATCAGTATGAAATTAAATAAGATTATTTTAAGATTGATAAGACAGATAATTGAAATTGTATAAGATGTAAAATCAAGTTCTTAATTTGTTTTTATAAATATTTCATAGATGAAAATGTCAAAGATTGAAAAAATAATTCAAAATAATTAACAAGAAATAAAACAAGCAAAATCAAGTTTATGCATAGAGATAAGAGTTTGTAATTTGATTTAAGAAATGTGTTCATAATTGAAAATGCCAAAGATTAATATAGAAAAAGTAGGAGGATATTGTAATATGAGTGGAAGACGAGAAAAGTACTCATAACCGTGAAATGTTCTGCACAACCCTAAGAATTTTGTTGGTTGTAGAAACAGAAAGAGAAGTAAAAATGTTGGTTAACTGAAGGGACATTTTGGACTAAATGTTATCTATTAAGTAATATCTGGTATTTATTTATAAACAAATACAGAAATTTATAATTAAATAGAAACTAGATATAATAAGTTTAAGGCATCAAAGCCTTTCTTAATTTATATGAAATTCAAAGTAAAATTTTAATCCTAATCAATAATAGATTTTATTGAATATATTTGTAATTAATTGATTAATTAATTGCATATACTGTTGATTTTGATTCCTAAATAATATTTGGAACAATATATAGTTTTCTTATCTATATTGATTCCATTCCAAGTCCTTTAGTACTAAATATAATTTTATTGCTTATGCGCTCCTATTTCCAAAATGGAGCTATAAAGAAAACCAAAAAAATTAGTTCACGTCACAAGTTCACAAAAGAGACTTATTTATATTTTTCAAGCAAATGGAAGATCTCTTTATATTTATAAGATTGTTAATTAAATTGTAACAATTATTAACCAAATTATAATTTCATAATCATGTCAGCCATTAATATGTAACCAATCAGTAATTCTTACACTATTTAAAATGTTCACAAAAGTAGTAAAGTTTTATATATACGAAAAGAGTGCAATTAACAACAATTCGGGTTACAAACAAGACATGTATATATTATCTGATAAGATTTTATTATCTCATCTTCCAATTTGTTAAGTTTTTTTTTTTTTGTTTCCTACAAGGTGTGTTAGGAATGTCTCAATTATGAGAAGACACCTTTAAGTCATCCACACCCAGACTAAGTAAGTTTTAACTTAACGAAATTGTTCTCCATCTTCCGGTCGGGTAAAGACAGAAAGAAAAGAAATATTGTCGTTTAATGCCTTTAAATATTTAAGTGAAATACGTGTTTATTAATAGAGGAAAGTTGAGGGTAGAGGCATTTGGAACATGGGGTGGTTATTTTTGTTGCTCAGCATGTGACTTGCGTAAGTGCCAGATGAATTGGGTTGAGAGATGATATATTACCAAATTATGGTATCAGTCAATTTCTAGGTCTCGTGCTGTACCAAACTTCTTCTTTATCTATTTCAAATATGTGTATGTGATGTTTACATTGTGATCGATCTTCTTTCCTGCTATCAATATGACATGTCAAACCCTTAATGAAGAAAAAAAAGCTCCTCAAATGGCCGCAAAACCAGTTCTACTCCTCCGGTCTACCGTTACAAGTGAAAACAATTATAGGGTATGCCTAAAGGATTCGGTAATAAGAGTTCAGATCCTCTTTCTAATATTATAGTGTCTTATTGTGTCTAATAAATCTCAGCCATTTATTTATGTAGATCCCGCATGAGTCCTGCGTGGGTCTCACAAAATAAATGACTGAAATTCTATGAGACAGAATAAAACAGAGTAATATTTGACAGTAACTCTGGATTCCGGTAACAATCGATTCAGTTCGGGAGCAGGGTTTTAAAGTACAAAGTAATTTGGTGAATATAATTATAAGTACGAACTGTACAAATCTGAAGCTGCTTATTTATTTCTCATTAATATCCACTAAACTGAACTTCACTTGTTATACCCATGACTCCATTCAACTTCTATGGACTCAACTGTCTTGCTGATCACTCGAGTATGGATACAAAAAACCATTTTCTTCATGATTGAATAATCCAAGTATGTCCTGTATTTATTCCCTGCTTTCTTTTTTTGGATAGCTTCCTTTTCTATTGGAACTCTTAACAAAGTCTAAAGACAGGCCACGGGGATTGCGCCATAAAAGAGGCCTTAATCTCCTCTATAATTCAACAGATTTAAGCAAGTGAAATTCGCGTGACTGATGAGCCTTAAACATGTCATTGAAGCCTAGCTAATCTGTTAGCAGGCACTGTTATCCATACATGAAACGTTGTCCTCAGTTTGGCAACTTTCTGCAACTAATTTACCAAAAAAAACTTTCTGCAACTAAAGCTCCATGCGTTAGCTATCCAAACCAAACCACTTACCTCAAACCCTGACCTTACAAGATGCATGCATATATGCATATTAACCCTTAATCTCGTTAATGCCATTTTTGTTTTCAACAATCATAATTATCTCACAAATCCCATCTGGAATTGCGTTTCTTAGATGGAAACCTAGCTAAAAACCACGGGAATGGCTCTCCAGTATGGGTCAAGATCTGCATCAAACTTTATTACCGGCCTAAATGACTTGTGATATCTAACTTTAGACAACTCTTTAAGCAGAATTTGAGTGGTGATTTGTGACATGATTATGAGTGGTCATCCACGAGGTGATTGATTAGTTACTTACATGACTTGGTGACATTGGGTTTTGCCTTTATTCATTGCTTATATAATAACACATGTAAGCTAGATACATGTACGGTAGATACGCCCTGTAATTGCAATAAAAGCTTCGATGGTCAAACTTATGTTGGCGATGCCAGTAGAAGTATTGCCATAATTATCAAATGAGATCTATTAAAATCTTCATCATCTGCTTTGAAGCCGGAGGATCAACAGATTGGGTTTCACCGCACGTTGTTCTTAAAGCCTAAAGCCGCAATCCCCATCTTACACGCTACGACACATGTCATACAGATACTGCCTGCATGAATCCAAACATCTGGGACAGATAGACATATGCTTGGATCACGCTTCAATATCCAAATTAAATATAATATAAATTTTTTAATAAAGCAATAAAAATAAAAAATAAGTGACAACTATTCGACCACTAATTAAATTAAAAATTTATCATAATTTTTCTATTTAATTTTAAATAAATAAAAATAGAGTAAAAAAACTTCAATTTGGCACAATATCTTATTTTATATCATCCATACTATTTATTCAATAAATTTGATTGATTAATATAGATTAATTTCTTGTTAAATATTTGAAAAATAATAACTAATGAAATAATGCTTTACAAATGCAATAGCTACTGCAAAAATTGAAAAACTTTCACTTGGTCATTATTAAAAAAGTTAGGCACTTATTCTATTATAATTTTAGTAACTTCTTAACTAATTATAATTGTATGAGAAGATTATAATATCATTCACTCATTATAAAATTAATTACAATCTTTTTTACTCTACTAAATTCTCATTAGAGTGTCTTTTATTTTTAATAGATATGAACTAAATCAAAATCATTTTCAGTAAGTATATAACAAGTGTTCTCATTTTCAATTTATTCAAATGTTATGATATGAATAGACCACGCAATGGGATTTCAATTCAAACGAAATTTTTACTTAATATATTCAAGTTCATGTTTAACTAAAGCAAGGTAATCAATCAACGTGCAATTTATCATTTACATCCCATTTGTAAAATTCATATTGTTTCTTCTTCTTCCCCCCTCCTCCCCCTTTTAGGATGGAAGGCTCCAGCCAAGGGCGGACTGCCCCCAAAAAATTTCTTCACTATTCTGAAAAAATTTCATGTAAAAATTTATTATTTTAAGTTTTGTTCCTATAAAAAAGTTACTTTTATTAAAATTTTGCCCCCATAAAAAATAAAATTTTGCTCCCACTTAAAAAAATTTCTCGATCCGCCCCTAACTCCAGCCTCGTAACCTCATTCATAAAGAGAAAGATTAGGCGAGTTTAAGGTCATAGACTAAAGGAATAAAAGATTTTTGAAAAAATGTGCATATCAATATATATATATATACACACACATATTTGCGCACGCGTGTGTGTAGACATATCAAACAAATCCTTTATAAAAGTCAAACTGCTTATCTTGATTCACGAGAGTTCATGCCTCTAAAGCTTCCCAGATTGGGTATCTACCAAGATGAAAGAGAAAAATTGGAAAAGGAAAATGATGCTTTGATTAAGGACTAGAATTAACATAAAAGGAAAGTAGTTCATGCCTAAAACTCAAAAATTGGTACAAGTGAGTGGAATATATCTATACTTGTGACTTGTAGGCAACCAGACATTTCATCCTTTGTTTTTAGTTTCTTATTGTATTTGCTTTTTCCTTCATATCTAAGAACGTAAACTTCAGGCAGAGGACAGAAATTTTGGTTCAGCAACGTGAACGAGCCTATTAATTATTAATTACTCTTGTAAGTTGTAAAGCTCTTGGCAATTTCAACAATTCCACTATTCCTGCACGGCCCTGGTTTAATTACTATACACACTTAGTGCGTTCCTCCGTCTAGTTTCGACTTTGAGGAAAGTAACTATCAGCCTTCACGTTGATCCCTGAAATTACTAAATTTTTAGAGCCTAAACCTAAAAACTCAGGATTAACAGATATACATCATCCACCTTTTTTAATTATTTCATGATACTAAAAGTGGAAGATTGATGAAGCACACAACAACAAGTCATATAAGCCGTCAGTCTTTTGAATGCAGTTTAAGAGAAGATTACATGCACAATTTCTATCCATTGTAAGTAAATAGTACTACCTTGCAGCTAGGGTAGGTGTATGTACAACATTCATGGTTTAAACTTTAAAAGAACACAAAAGTCCTCTTCAGATGATTGAATCTCCAAGTTAACATAACATTATCAATATCTAGAGCGAAAAGCTAGAATCAGGGATCGAACTGTTCAAATTAATCGAACTTCTCTTTCACTTGGGAAAGGTACACATGAACGAGAACAAATTATGGTGATTGGTGACTCAAAATACTAGAGCTTAGCAAAGCCAAACAAAGAGGGGTTAGTGGTCAAGTTTGGCTTTTCCTTAATTCAGAATACGTGAGATGATATGCATCATAAGGTTGCTTTCACATATTAGACAAGACAAGTCGATTTTAATTATTTCTGGTTTTTCCGATCGAATCAGTTGCCATTCTTGTATTACTGGACAAAAGATTAGCTAATTTGTCCTCAGTTGATCAATCCACTCATAAAACAAGAAAATTGAACTGGCGTCACCAATAGTACTACGTTCAAATCCATTGAACGGCCAGTTGAATCGTATGCCGTTCAATGTATGTGAAGTAATGATAATAATATATATCTTGGATTATACTCAGAACTCAATTGTCTCTTTCCCTTATCTCTTCCCACCACCAAGAATGTGATTTTTTTTGGTGTTTGATAGTGATTTGAAACATACTTATAAGGCCATCATATCCAAATCAGGGTTTCATTTAATTAGATTCCTCGAAACGGAATTCTAGAGATATGTGGTTTTACCCTTTAGAGTTTAGCCTGAAACCATCGCACCTGCGTGTTCAGATCAAAGATCACAGCTTGCTAGCTAGCTAACTTCCATTTTATGGCCCAAACCACTGCAACTAACTTCCATTGTGGAGATGCAATTCATATGATATTGTTGCATATATGTCCTTTTAAACATCATTGTTTCATTTTCTTCTTCTTCAAAAGAAACCAAAACCCAATTTCAACTAAGTACTCAAATCAAAATTGAAATTATTTGGCCTGGCTACGATAGTTATTAGTATAGAGTATCTGTCTATTTACTAGGTTCAAATTTGTGAAATGAAAAGATAAATATGTTTACATTTTAAAATGTTTAAGAATTGTCTGATAAGTTTATCATATATTTAATATAACATAATTTTGCATAGGAATTCGATTATTGTTGATCTTATGGTCAGTTTTTTCTTAATGAAATTAAAGAACCACCGTATTAGTGACACATTTGGGTCTAACTCTATCTCAAAAGACACCTTGTAAGGAGAAGTTTGTCATACATTTATAAACTATTTTAATATTATTTACTTGATCAATGTCATATTCTTGACACGCCTTCTCAATCCAGATCAAGACTGGATATTTGATGGGCATATTACGCAAAGGGTCGTTGAAACAAGTTTAGGCTTTAATACTATGATAAATTTAGTCTAACTCTACTCCAAAAAATATTTTGTAAGGGAGGTATGTTATATATCTATAAACTATTTTAACATTCTTTAATTGCTCGATGTGAGATTCTTGACGATAAGAGAAGAGTAGTTTCTTTATGTCCAACATGTTACGAAAGTTATTTGATTAAACCAATATATCATAAAGGGAAAATTGTTTGAAGTATTTTACTCAAGTTAATAAGAAATTTAATTAAAGAACGATGAGTCTATTTTGTAAGAAAGAGGAGTGAGAGATGCAGCATACATGTTTCATATGAACCAACAGGAGTTGAACTATTAGTATCACCTGAGAAAAATAATCATAAAGAAGATGAGAAATTATGAGATTTAAACACATTTAACAAAGAAGGAAATTAAAATTTTCTGCCTACTTGTATTCGAGAATTGAAGAATATAAATACGTAAATACGCACATATATTTATTAAATTACAAACAAAAAAAAACTGCTAGAAAATTATGTTCCTGGTAATCTGTATGACTAAATCATAAAACCTTGCGGGCTTCAATTATGGAATAGACTAAATAATAGAGGCAACAGTGATAGAATTAAGTCCGAGTTTAAGAATGGAGCTGATCAAGGTCCGGTATGTTTGTTCGGCTAAGGTATGAATTAGCTCTCCAGACCCAACAGAAGGTACTTTCCTCGACCACAGGCCCATGCATCTGATCTATTCATTGCGGCCTGGGACCTGAGACCAAAAAGTTTTTGTGTCTCAGAAATTAATCACAACGCTCCAGGAAAAGTAAAGATAAGGAGCCATATGCATGTTTGTACATACAAGTTTTGCAGCTCAATAATAATAATAATAATACAGATTTGAGAATCTGCTCAATGGGCTAATATTGATAACCCACAAGTATATACTTGCTTACCTCATCAAAAGTCCAATAGCAAGATTTAAACAGCTAAGCACCGTGACTTGGTTACTTCACAAGCATTAGTCTTGACCAATCATGAATTATGTACAAGGAAATGGAAAGAAAAAAAGAAAACCATAATCAGTCGTAAATTGTGGGTATAGAAAGCTACACACACGACATTAGAATAAATCCAGCTGAAATATTTAACTTGCCTAAAAGGTTTGATACTTGTGACTTCACACTAAAGAGAAAAAAAAACAAGGGGAATCCGATTTTTCCTCGTGCAGAAATAATGTCGGCGTGCAGATTTTTAACATGACGCAGGTGCATGCGTGGGAGAGAGCATTAGAACTCAGAAGCAACAGTGAAATATCTCGTCATCTTATTTTTGCTTGGAAGTTTGTCACCGCCCCATTGAAGCATATGGTCCTATCCACGCCTTTGTTCCTTGCTTTCAAAATCCTCTTTCTTTGAACTTGGAAGTTTAAAAGCCTTCAATAAGAAGAGTCAAGAAACCCTTTTAGATTTGACGATGATGAAACTCGATCGGCTTTGAGTTTGACCATGGCCAGCTGTTAAACCCCTAATAATATATCTTGCGATTTTGTTAAGGTTTGAAACGTCCTCTTTTTGTTCCTAATCTTATTTCCAATGATTACCCATGTTGACTTAAGCCCAATTTTTAGCAATCTGAGAAACATTAATTATATACCACTCACTCAGTGTTGGATAAGTTTGTCGTTTTATGCATGAAAGAATATTCAACGGAAAGGATTATCAATTGATGTTTTATTTCTGTAAACCACATTGCACGATTGTCTCAATCGGAGCTAATGAATTTCAAGACCAAAAACGAAAGAAATTAAAATAATACAAATTATTCACGCTAGCTAGAAATCTCTATGAAGGCCAACATAATTAAGGACAATAATGAAAAGAATACTCAATTATTCATTCAAAGTGCTAAATGATTTTAGCAAACTAATTATTGAAGAAGTTCGATATGCTTCTATTCTGAACATTTTGGAATTCTTGCCAGCTCCCAATTATGTATGTTTCTGGGGTCCTATCTACATAAGCTGCATGCTCAACATTGCGTTCATCTCATACGGCCAATAGAAATGCACGTGCTAAGGCAAACTTTTTTTTCCTCATAGTCTAAGATTAAGAACGAATTATAAATTTTAGAAACTAAAGACTTTAGATCGGTAACTGGTTTTTGGATTTTTATCTGATGATTCATGAGTGTTAAGACACCTTCACGTCACAAATCTGTCAGTTTCTAATATTGCCTCTTATTTATCTGTTTTTGGGTTATTGTACAGACTATAACATAATTCTATTTTGTATACACAATTCCTTCTCTGTTTTTGGGTATGTTGTACAGACTAACAGATTTCTATTTTGCATACAAGAGTCCTGGTTGTATACTGATGTAATTCCTTTATAAATAAAGGTTGTAATGCAGAGGGAAGTTTATCCGATCCCTTCGACTCAACATTTTTCGACTCTTTTATGGTATTAGAGCAATCGAAACTAACGTCCATGGCTAACCCAAACACAAACCTCCTCCTCATTACCTCTCACATAATCTCCTTTCCCACCTTGTCTATCAAGCTAGAGAGAGAAAACTACTTCCTATGGAGTAATAATGTGCTATCTGCACCCGAAGCCTTTGAGTTAGATGGCTTTGTCATTGGAGACACAATGACTCCACCAGTCCAAATCCTTGAAGCCGTTGAAGGTCAACCACCACAACCTAAACAAAATCCTGAATTTCTCGCTTGGAGGAAAAAGGATAGGCTTATCCTTCTATGGCTGAAAATTACCATCACTGAGCGTATCCTCAGCTACATTGCATAGGCATCGATTGCACGAGATGCGTGGGTGACTAACAGACTATTGAGAGGATTTTTCAATCACAGTCACAAGCTAGAGTGATGCAGATTAGATGGCGTCTTTAAGCAACGAAGAAAGGGTCTATGTCAATCCTTGAATACGTTGAATAGAAATGAGCAATGGCAGACACACTTGCTGCAACATTAAATCCTGTTTCTGAGGATGATCTCATAAACTTCATTCTCCATGGGCTAGGTGAGAGTTATTCTTCTTTCCATACGTCTATTAACACTCATGTTAAGTCAGTGTGTGTGGATGAATTATTGGGCATGTTGCTTCAAGAGGAGGAGAAAATTAATAGCACACTCATAGAGGGTTCTAATGTTAGCTAATGTTGTACTAAAAGGAAACTCACAGAAAAAAAAAACTCTAAATGGGTTAATTACGGTAAGAATTTTTCTTATCATAATAAAAACAAACATAATAGTTTTAAAGGGAACTCTTCTGGTTGTGATCAATCTGGAGCTCAGAAAAATGGCTTCAATAAAACTAAACTGGTTTGTCAAATATGCTCAAAGCCTGGACATTCAACTCTTAAGTGATATACAATCGTTTCAACCATGCATTCACTTATGAAAAACCATCAAAGTTCTCTTCTCTTATTGCGTCATCTAGCACTCCATGAGATCTCTCATCGTATATCGACTCTGGTGCCACTAAGCACCTTACAACATATTTGAATAATCTCTCAGTCCACTCAGACTTTAATGGTCATGATCAAATTGAAGTTGGCAACAGTATGGGTCTTTCTATTTCACATATTGGGCAGTTTTTACTTAAAGGCTATGGTGATTCTTTACTTCTTATAAATGTTTTACATGTCCCAAAAATCATTAAAAAAAACTCTTTTAAGTGTATCTCAGTTTACTTGTGATAATAATGTTTCCATGGAATTTTTTCCTAATGTCTGTTTTCTCAAGGACAAGAAGGGAAAAGCAATGATGCGGGGAATGCTTGATTGTGGCTTATATAAGCTGTCCAACAAATCCTCCTGTCTTCTTCCAAAAATGCCTCTTGTTATGCTCTAGTTGGTGAATGAACTTCGTTCCAAGGGTGGCACAATCGTCTTGGACATCCCAGGTCAAAAGTAGTCCATAAAATAGTTTATAGCTTTAATCTTCCTCTATATTCAAATAACGAATTGCTTATTTGTGGTCCTTGTCAAATGGGCAAGAGTCATCGTCTTCATCTATCTACTTCTCATGTTCGTTCTGAATCTCCATTTAAACTAGTTTACTCCAATGTGTGGGGACCAACTCTTGTTATTTCCAACAATGGCAATGGTTATTTCATTCAATTTTTTGATGATTTCTCCTAATTTATTTGGATTTATTTTATGAAAACCAAATCTCAGGCATATAGTATAGTTAAACATTTTTATGCCTTGGTTAAAACACAATTTGGTTACAAAATGAAACAACTACAAACTGATTGGGGGTGGGGAATATTGAAATCTTTCATCTTTTTTCAATGATTTGGGAATTGAGCACCGTCTTTTCGTCCCATATACTCAAAAGCAAAATGGTGCTCTCGAATATCGTCATCGAGATATTATTGAAAAAGGATTAGCTCTTCTAGCTCAAACTTCTATGCTCCTTACCGTTTGGAAATATGTTTTTTCTACAACGATATATTTGCTAAATAGGTTGATCACTCATGTTTTACAAAATATATCTCCTTATCAGATGTTAAACAAGAGGGTACTTGATTATCTTTTTTTGAAAACATTTGGATGCTTATGCTATCCATTCCTTGGTCCATGTAATAAAATGAGCTTGAGTATCGATCCCAACCATGCATTTTTCTTAAGTATAACTCCAAACATAAAGCTTATCCATGCTTTCATCCTTCTAACAATTGTATAAATATTACAACACATGTTGTCTTTGATGAGAAGCAATTTCCCTATCTCTAATTAATTGAGCAGCACTCATCTTTTTTGTCTAATCCCACTGCCTTTATCTCTTTCTACTTATTACAAGTCGCGTCAAAGGTCCCTACTCCTAGTTTATCTCCATGTCCTCTTACCCCTTAGTGTCCCACTTTGCCTACATCTCCTACTCCACCCTATAATATATCCATTTCACCTACTTCATCTCCCAGTTGTTCACCATCTTCTATCTTCCTTACAAATTCATCTCCTAGTTGTTCGGTCAACCCTTTTTAATCCCCTACACTACCATCCCATCTCAAACACCTTCGGCCCTCAAACAATAGCTCTCGTTCCATAACTACCCGTAGAGATGTTCCGGTATATATTTTTTCAGAAAATTTTCAAAAATGACATCGTTTTGGTTGGCCTGTGGCCCAGTCCAGCCAGGTCTTTTTTGACATCCCTAACTACCCGAGCCGATACTCAATCCTTAAAACCTCTTAGACGCCCCAATTATAAAGCTCTCACAGTTATAAGATGCCCTCTTCCTCCTATTACCTATATAGAACAAGAACCATCGTGCTTTACCAAGGCTTCTAAACTTTCTCAATGGTACGCTGCCATGTAAACAAAATATCAGGCTTTTTTGTAAAATGACACATAGGACTTAGTATCATGCTCGTCCAATGTCAAAATCATCAGAGAAAAATAGGTTTATAAGATCAAACAACTTGCAGACGGTTCAATCGAGCGGTACAAAGCACACTATGTTGTTTGGGGTTTTGATCAAGTGGTTGGTGTTGATTATTTTGAAACTTTCAGTCCAGTGGTTAAACCACCCACTATTCGTCTTGTACTTTCTATTGCTCTTACTTATGGTTGGTCCTTGAAATAATTAGCCGTTAATAATGCTTTCCTTAATGGTGGGTTTTCGGAGATTGTTTTTATTGAACAACCATAAAGTTTTGTGGACTCTCAATTTCCTGATCATGTTTGTCGTCTAAAGAAGACTTTATATGGTCTTAAACAAGCACCAGGGGCATGGTTCACCAAGTTGAAGGATTTTCTTCTCCAATATGGTTTTTGAAGTTGTTACTCTGATTCATCTTTATTTGTTCATTCTCACAGTTCTTCGCTTACGTACCTTCTAGTGTATGTCAACGAAATAATGATCTCAAGTAATGACAATGATTTCATAAATGTATTTATTCATAACCTACATGCAACCTTCTCACTAACAGTCTGTTTGGTTCAAGAAATAGAATAGATAAGGAATAGAATAATTATTCTTAGGAGTAAAAAAGATGAGGGATAGAATAGAATAAGTATTATTTTGTTTGGTTTAAGGAATGAAATAGATAAAGAATTTTTATGCTAATGTTTGGTTTCAAAATATAAACTTGGAATGACAAAGAATAACTAACAAAAAGACCATAATAATAATAATAATAATAATAATAATAATAATAATAATAATAATAATAATAATAATAATAATAATAATAAAGATAGGTATGGATCGGTATTAGCTATTCCTCAAATTTACAGAATACATATTCTTGATGATTATTCATTCTGTATTTGTTTCTAATCAAACACAGGTTTAAGGAATGGAATAGGAATATGCTAGGAATAAAATAGCTATTCCGTTGAACCAAACAGGCCATAAAGGATTTGAGAGAGCTTAACTATTTTCTTGATGTTAAGGTTCAACATTTTTCTAGTGGTCTTTGCCTATCTAAATCTAAGTATCTCCCGGATTTGGTCCAGCGGACAAAGATGGATAATGCTAAGCCTGTCTTTTCTCCAGCAGAAAGTGGTTCTCAACTCACAATTTCAAGGGAAGCCATGACTGAACCTGGTCTATATCGGAGCGTCGTGAACACTCTTCAATATGCATCGATAACCTATCCTAACATTTAATATACAATAAATAGAGCATGCCAATTTTTGAGTAAGCCTACCATTAATTACTAGCAAGCTATCAAGCTACCTAAAAGGAACGTTACATTATGGGTTATTCTTTTGTCCTACTAATAACCCACGTCTTGTGGCTTTTTCTGACGCAGATTAGGCTGAGGACCCTGATTCTTGTCGTTCCACAGAGGGTTATTATGTTTATTTTGATAGCAACTTGATCAGCTGGTCATCCAAGAAACAACGGGTTGTACCTCATTTAAGCACTGAGGCTGAATATCGAGCTCTAGCCTCAGTTACTGCAAAAAATGTTTGGGTACTACAACTATTACATGAACGTCATATGTCATTACGGCATTCGCCTAAGTTGTATTGTGATAATCTTAGTGCTCAATTTATGGCTAAGAACCCGGTGTTCCACAAACAATCTAAGCATATTCAAATTAACTATCATTTTAGGAAAAAGTAGAGCGAGGTGACCTTATAGTTAATTATGTGACGTCCAGTGACCAATATGCTGATATTCTCACAAAGGCTCTCACTTCGAAGCGCTTTACTACTCTTCGCTCCAAACTTGATGTACTCGGGTTCTCTCGGCCCGTCAAGTTTACAGGAGGCTGTTAAGATACCTTTACTTCACAAATCTGTCAATTCCTAATATTGCCTCTTATTTATCTTCTTTTGGGTTGTTGTAGAGATTGTAACATAATTTTGCTTTGTATACACGATGAACAAACTCTATCGTATGAAAGCGAAAAGAATTGTGAAAACTTTCTGTGTATTTTTATTAACTAATCACTGTACATCGTCTCGTCTTATATACATGGCCGTCTACACTAGTTAATCTTGATAACTAACTAACTGAAAGAAAATCGCTAACAATAAATAATCATCATCCCCCCTTCAAGTTGGAGCTTGTAAGAAATCGAACAAGCCCAACTTTGCAACAAATGTAGTAAAAGCAGGAGTGGAAAGGGATTTGGTAAACATATCAGCCAGCTGGGTGGAGGATGAAGTGTGAGACAAAGAAAGAAAACCTTTGCGCAACTGGTCACGAACAATGTGACAGTCAATATCCAGGTGCTTGGTCTGTTCGTGAAACACGGGATTAGCAGCAATGTGGAGGGCGGTTTGATTATCGCACTTCAGAGAAACAGGAAGAGTGACGGGAATCTGAAAATCGCACAGAATATAAGAAATCCATAAAAGTTCACAAACAACAGAGCTTATGATACTCGGCTTCGGCAGACGACTTGGAGACCGTGGATTGCTTCTTTGATTTCCAAGAAATCAAGGAAGAACCTAGAAACACACAAAAGCCCGAAACGGAGAGACGAGAATCAAGGCAAGCTGCACAATCGGCATCGCAATAAATTGTAAGCTGAAACGAAGAACCAACGGGATAAAACAACTCCAAAGAAGGACAACTAAATAACGTAAAACGTGCTGGGCCACCTGCCAACGGGTAACCGTAGGCTCATGAACAAACTGGCTGAGTTGATGAACAGCGAACGTAATGTCTGGCCGAGTATAACCCAAGTACAACAATTTACCGACTAACAATCGATAAGGCTGAGGATCCTCAAGAGGCAAGCCATCAGTAGCGGCTAAAACCAAGCCCTTCTGGAGAGGAGTAGTAGCCGACTTACTACCCATCAATTCGACATCGGCAACTAGATCCAAGACATACTTCCTCTAATTAATGTAAATACCGCGAGAAGACCTGGCAATCTCAAGACCCAAAAAAATATTTAGCATGCTGAAGATCTGTAATAGTAAAAACAACATCCAAAAACATCTTCACTTTCTGAATCTCCTGAACTGAATCACCAGTGAGCAACATATCATCAACGTAAACAAATAAGAAGCGAAAAACAAGAAGAAGTCTTCAAGGTAAATAAGCAATGATCATTCGGGGACTGCTGAAAACCATATGATTGAAGCCGAGAGGTAAGCTTAGCATTCCACCGCCGAGAAGCGTGCTTCAGACCATACAACGAGCGCTTCAATTTACAAACATCATTGACTCCAGCTTGCGTATAGCCTTCAGGCGGAAGCATATAGACGTCTTCGTCCAGATACCCATGAAGAAAGGCGTTATTGATGTCAAGCTAGTGCAAAGCCACTGCTTAGCAGCTACAAGGGCAAATAAAATCCTTATCGTTACGACCTTAGCCACCGGTGAGAAGCTATCATGATAGTCAACACCCTCAATTTGATTATAGCCCTTGGCTACCAAATGAGTCTTAAAGCGATCAACTTCCCCATTTGGTTTCAAGTTCACCTTGTAGACCCATTTAGAACCGATTGCCCTCTTCCCTTCGGGTAACTGGGTAAGCTCCCAAGTGCCGTTAGTGTCAAGAGCAGCGAGCTCAGAATCCATAGCCGCAACCCAGTTGGGATCTTTGCTAGCATGGAAATAAGAAGTGGGCTCATGAACAGCAGAAACATTAGCAAGAAATTCAACATAAGAGGCACTGAAATCAGGGTTTACAGTAAACGGAAAAGTATTAGGAGTGTAAGGAGAAGAGGAAGGCACACTGGGAGACGACAAATGAGAAGGCCGGTGGTGGATATGAGAGACAAAGTCACTGAGCCAAGAAGGCTGGTGCCTAACTCGACTACTGCACCGAAGTGGAAGCACGAGATCGGAAGTAAGAGGTAAGTTTGGACAATCGGGCTCAGCAACGTCAGAGTGGGCAATCAGCCCCAGCATCAATCAGCCCCAAAGATGATCCATCAGACGCAAGGGTAGATAATCCACCAAGAGGTGCAACAGATTTGCCAGAAGATGAAGGAAAAGAGCAATCGTCCTGCATAGGTGAAGGGAAAACAACAGATTGTCTAGGAGCAGTATCGGTGACAAAATGTTTAAAAGGATAAACATCCTCATGAAAACAAACATCCTTAGAGACAAAACATTGCTTCGTGTGCAAATCGTATAACCGGTATCCTTTTTGTCCAGGAGAATGCCCAAGGTAAATACTACGGAAGGCTCTAGAATCCAACTTGTCTCTGTGCGGTCTAGTATCCGTAGTGAAACACAGACAACCAAAACATCTGAAATCGGTAAAATCTGGCAGCTTTCCAAAAAGCACCTCATAAGGAGATACCCAACCAAAGACCTTACTGGGCAACCGATTAATAAGGTAAACAGCATGAAGAACACTCTGTCCCCAAAATTGCTTGGGAAGACCAGACTGAAACAATAAAGCTCGCGCCACCTGAAGAATATGACGATGCTTCCGCTCCACAACACCATTCTGTTGTGGAGTGTAGACGCAAGTCTTATGATGAACAATACCTTTACGTTGGAAAACGGCTTGAGAACTATGACCCAAAAATTCAGCTCCATTATCCGTGTGGACGACTTTCACAAGCCCTGCATACTGCCTTTCAACAAATGAAAGAAATTGCTCCAGAAGATGGCTAGTTTGTGCTTTATGTTTCATTAAAAAAAACCCAAGTGCATCTGGTGCGATCATCAACAATAGTCAAAAAATAATGCGCCCCATAAAGAGACTTTTCTTTATAAGGGCCCCAAACATCAATATGCAACAACTCAAAATTAGCATCTGCTCTGGTATGACTGATGGGAAAGGAACTTCGGACTTGCTTAGAGAGAGGACAAACTTCACAAACAAAATTCCCATTATTAACAGAATCACTATAAATAGGTACATGTTTCATTACAATATTAGATAGGTGTCCCAATCTGGAATGCCACAAAACACTGTCATTAAGACGGTTATGAACATTACAAACATTCTCATTGGTGGCGTCAAAATGTGTATGGAGAGTATAAGAATCATTACAAACTGATATGTCACATAAGAAAGAATTGTGGTCAAGGAAATACAGATTTTTAAGAACTCTGCCTGTTGCCATTGCCTTTTCAGTCTTCTTGTTGGACCCCGTTACCGGAGCCCAACTCCGGATCCTGTAACATGAAACTTAATCATTTTACCTTGTAGGGTTTATT
>JANZLH020000427.1:8561230-8588789 GCA_026770325.2 Erythroxylum fimbriatum
AAATGATGTGAATTATATGATTGTATGTATTGATGTGATGTATGAATTGAGTGAATCATCGAGGATGGTTACCTCACTGAGTTCGCAAAACTTACCAAAATTGCAACGTTGACATTTCAGGACCGTGAGAGGACACTAATGACAAAGAGACTCCACAAGAAGCATGGTTATTGTACTTTTGGATAGAAGAAATGACTCAAAGGTTGGTCAGCTGAGACTGAAGGATCAAGTTATAAATTTGTGTATAATTCCTCATGTATGTAACTTGTTTTGTAATTAGTCTTGATAATGTACATATATGGATGTTTTGTAAAGCTACAAAGTATATTTGGTTTTTATGAAAAGAAATGAGGAATTTTGATTTTTAAATATTGTGATATTTACGCTTTGAATGTTGATGCCATGATTAAGTTAGAAATATGATTGCTCTAGCACGCCACCATTATGGAGTACGTACTCGGATATCCTGCAGGATGTTGGGTATGTGTCCTATGGGCGTGGGATGCTACATCTCTTCTTATTGCTAATATTGGCTCATCTTACATATATTTCCTAGATAATACACACACACCTCTTGCACTAAAACAAATTCTACATGCTCCAAACATAACCAAAAATCTGCTTAGCATTTCTAAATTTACCAAAGACAACAAAAAATTTTGTTAAGTTTGCTAATGAAAGTTGTCAGTTTAAGGACAAAGTAGCATGGAAGATTCTGCTCAAGGGAGTGCTTCGGGATGGCCTCTACAACCTTAAAGTTACTAAACCGCACAATAAAATCAGGCCAATCATGCAAACATACCCTGCTCATAAGTCTAGTTTTTCACAACAGAAAGTTTATTCTCCTTTAAAGGGCAGTCATTGTGCAACAAATATAGCATAAAAAATGTTAATGTTTGGCATGCCAAATTAGGACATCTTTCTAACAGTACCTTAAAAAAAATTATGAGTTCAATGAAGTTTAATATTAATCGTAACAACCTATCCTATTGTGATGTCTGTAAGCAAGGAAAATTGCATCAACCACCTTTTCAAACTCATGACATAACTGCTCAAAATCCATTAGACATCATATACTCCAATATTTGGAGACCCTCTCCATATCTCTTAACTGAAGAACATAAATACTATCTTTTTTTAATGCCTACACAAGATTCACATGGTTTTATCCCTTAAAACTAAAATCTGATACTCTATCAATTTTTGTCAAATTCAAAGCTAATGTTGAACTCCAATTGAACAGAAATCAAAGCTCTTCACACTGACATGGGAGGAGAATACAAAGCCATCTTACCTTATCTCACAAAACATGGAATACAACCACGTTTTAGTTGTCCTTACACTCACTAACAAAATGGTGTCTCTGAGATAAAACACCAACATATCACTGAAATGGAACTAGCTCTTTTATCACATGATCACATGCCACTCACCTATTGGTTATAAGTCTTCTCTACATCCACCTATCTCATCAATAACCTCTCATCTCCAAGACTAAACAGTCTCTCACCATTTGAAAAGTTGTATAATAAACCCCCAAATTATCTCTATCTCAAAATATGTGGTTGTAGTTGCTTTCCTTATCTCAGAAATTATTCTCACCATAAATTCGGGTTTCATACCATAAAATGTCTTTTTCTTGGATATAGTTCAATGCATCAAGGCTACAAATGTTTGACTAATCAAGGGAAAATCATTGTCTCTCGTCATGTGATCTTCAACGAGGAAGAATTTCCATTTCCTCAATTTTTTCCCACACACTCAAATCATCCTATAGCTTCACCAAGTCTTCCTATCTTCACTTTAACCTTAACTTCACCTCTCTAAAAGCTATCACAACTCAATCCTCTACTGCAGAATGTTCTCACACAACTAAATCCTCCAATAGACAGGTAAACTCTCAGAATCCTTGCTCACCATCACTTCTTACAATTTTATTAAACAATCAAAATACCTTACCTAATCTCATTCTGTCAACCACACCAAACACTGAACCTAATCCTTCTTCATTAACACAAAATAATCATTCCATGCAAACTCGCTCCAAAAGTAAAAATTTTTAACCCAAGATTTATTCCTTCTCCCTTGCTTTAACTCCTCACACCAAACCCACAACAGTTTCTGAAGCTTTAAATAATCCTATATGGTTTCAAGCTATGCAAAAAAAATTCAATGCTTTACAACAAAATCACACTTGGACACTTGTTCCCTATGAGCCTACCATGCACATTCTTGACACAAAATGGGTGTTCCATACCAAATATAATGCTAATAGGACTATCTCTAAACACAAGGCTTGGTTTGTTGCCAAAGCATTTAATCAAACCCTTAGCATTGACTTTTCAGAGACTTTCAGCCCCGTTGTGAAAGCCTCGACAATCAGAGTAATTCTGTCACTTGCTGCTTCTCATCACTGAGATATCCAGCAAGTTGACATCAACAATGCATTTCTACACAGGGACTTACATAAAATTGTTTATATAAATTAGCCACAAGGATCTGAAAGCAAAACACAGCCACCTCATGTTTGTAAACTGGCTAAAGCTCTCTATGGCTTGAAACAAGCACCTAGGGCTTGGTTTCATAAACTGAAACATGCACTATCTCAGCGAGGGTTTCATAATTCAAGGTCAGATACTTCTCGATTCTATTCAAATAATAATGGAATCATTACAATGCTACTAGTCTATGTGAATGATTTCTTAATTACAGGAAATTCAACTCAAGCTATTCATGCAGTTATCAGTCAATTATTCATGCAGTTATCAGTCAATTACAGTTTCAGTTTGCACTTAAAATGCTTGGAAGCATAAATCATTTTCTTGGTTTTGAAGCATATAGAAACATAAATGGATTATATCTTTCACAAAAGCATTACATCGAAGATTTACTTACTAGAACCAACATGTCTTCATGCAAGCTCTATTCCACTCCAATTACTGCAGCAACCAAATTATCTCTGCGTGATTGCACACCCTTTGAACACCCAACACTCTACCGAAGTATCATAGGAGTACTTCAATATATGTATAATACAAGACCAGGCATCAGCTTCGCAGTAAATAAATAAAGTAAGTTTTTACAAAATCCTCTAAATACACATTGGATTGCATATAAAAGGGTTCTGTGTTACCTGAAAGGAACCTTAAATCTGGGATTGCTCTTTCAACCATCATCTACTCCTCTCGACTTCCACGCCTACAGTGACTCCAACTGGGCCAGCTCTCCCAATGATTGAAAATCAACAACCGGAGGATGCATCTTCCTAGGGGGAAACCTCATATTTTGGCATTAATCAACAGTAGTTCGGTCTAGCACCGAGGCTAAATATCAAGCCCTCTCACAGGTGTTTACCGAACTCATCTACCTCACATCCCTACTATCTGAGTTAGGGTTCTCTCTCTCACACAAACCTACTATGTGGAGCGACAATAACGACGCTCGATCACTGGCTCAAAGCCCACTCTTTCACTCAAAAACAAAACATATCAAAGTGGATGTACACTTATCAAAGACAAAGTTGAAAAAGGAGAACTTGAGGTCAGATATGTTAACACTACAGACCAACTCACCGACATCCTCACAAAGCCCTTGACATTGGTGAGAATTTTCTCACTGATTACCAAAGTGAACCTATTTAGAAGTCCTCGCTTCAGTTTGAGTGGGGGTGTTAACAAAGAAGACACAACAAAGAACAAACAAGAAGTAAGGTGAGGGACACAATAAGAATTTCACATTAAAGACTATAATAGGAATTCACTAATGCAAGTTGGCCTATATATACAATTCTATTACAACATAATACATCCCAAAGGCTATAATAAGAATTCACTAATGCAAGCTACATTGACGTAGCTACATGGGGCCCAGACCCCCCAAAAATTTTTAAAAAATAAATATTATATATAGATATATATATAAAAATGAAATTATTTAGGAGTTGGGCCCCCCTAAAATTTAAAAAATTAATCATTGGGCCCTCCTACTTTACATGTCTGGCTCCGTCCCTGGCAAGCTAGCCTGTACAATTATGTTACAACAGAATACATCCCAGTCCTTTGTTTTGTTCTATTTTTACTGGCAAATGTATTGTTAGTATTGAACCAGTAATTGTATAAATATACAGATAAGCAAATAACAAAATATACATAAATTCTACACGTAAATTTCTTTCAGAAAACAATGAAACACTATACTTTTGACGTTTCAACTAAAAGTATTAAACGACTAGTCCACGGCCTCTTACTCTGGGTTTTAAAAGTTGATTTCAAGATTAGTACTCCGTAAGTTTTTTAATTTCACAGGCGAATCAATCGTACAAAGAGACTTTAAATAAACATGTAAATTCAAGAGAAAGATTGTAAAAGTAAATTAATTGGATACAGTTGTTCAGAAAAGAGTCTGAGACATGCTCTCTTTTCGCAGAAACAGATAAGAAATTAATATCTGTGAAAAAAAGAACATTGCAAAGATGCCTTCTATGAAAAGACGGGATTAGATTGAAATGATGAATCCTTTTTAAAAGTGACTACTGTAAATTACCTTTCACTTTTTAATTCAAAATTACATAAAATTCAGTACATCTATGAATTGACAAAAATAATTAGTGTAATAATTAAATAATTGTAAAATTGATGCCATAAAATGTAAAATATAAGTGGTGAAAAGGTCAAATTACAAATTCAATTTCCCATTAAAATATATAAAATGGGAAAAATCATACATTAGGTTACTTGTTTGATTGCTATCGCGTACAACAATGTAGTTAGGTTATTGGCTTATCTCCCTTTGTTTTAGCACACATTTAAGTATAGAGATATAACGATTGTGATTGGGGGAGGGGGTCAATTAGATATTTTATATGAATCAACAAGTGGATATTCGGTATAAAATATAGATTGTGGTTGACAATTAGGATCGAAGCTTTTAATTAATGACCCTATCTTTCCCTAATTTGTTTTATACGCAAAGATCAATAATTTATGGCATTAACGAACTTAAGTTTGGGGTAGGATAATAGTTGGTCTTAGTTTCTATTGGAGTTCAAACCAAATCCTAAGCAGCAGGTACACAAGCGGTGGAGAAAAATCTTTTGGTGGCTCGGTGGGCACTTGCTAGCTGAGGTGACACTCCTAATCTGAACGTGGAAAGACTACAAACCGCTTTCATATTTTCTATAATCTCTTTCACTATCTTTATAACGGCCAAATGAAGTTTGATTGAAGAATTAAAATAAGGACAAAACTGAAGTTTTTATTATTATTATTATTATTTTTTTTTTGACGTTAAGTTTTTATTATTTTTTCGTAATGAATTGAAAGCGCCGAAGGGTCCAGGATTTAAGAAAGAGTGTTAAAGAATATACTCAGCCACTCCTAATCTGGAGAAAGTAAAAGGTCTTCGGGGAGCACCTGTTCTCGATGAGGGGATGTACTGACTTTAAAACTTTATAAGGTTTTAACGCAGGAGGCCACCTTTTTGTTAGTGCTTTCTATAAAGTGGTAGTACTGAAAAAGAAAAAAGAAGTATTCCTCTACTTCTCATCCATATGTCCAATCGGCGTACAGAGCAGCACACCAACAAATATCTTGGGTGAAACTGCACTTAAGTCTTAGGTTTGAATCTGACTGATTCTGTCATTCATGGTTGGCATTTGCCACCGCCAAGCCGTTTTAGTTTGGCTTATTGCTAATTGCTACAGATCATCCAACTGCAGGCATGGGTGTACATCCAAAACATGTTGAACTTGGGCGGCATCTAGTTTGAGCTTAGGTTTTGGTAAATTCTGACCAGGAGAAATTACTGACAGGGTAATTAGATGCTTGTCTTTTGCTTTTGCGTATTTAAGCACACCTTTAGTAGCTCTTGCTTGTATATAATCTTTTATTATTTATCAAGTTCTAATTTACAAAAAAAAAACTCCCATAATTTACTAATAATTTTCTTTTAGTCAAAATGCTACTAATTAGATTTGATATTCCATTAGTGAGCCATGACGCAAATGTAGTAAGAAAAATTAAGGTAAATATGCAACCTTCATTTTCAGAACTAGGATTAGGAAAAGCAGCCTACACGCAATGAATACAGACCCATTCCCTAAAAAAGTTTGACCATTGAATGCATAATTTTCTGTCATTGACATCTCGTGCGTGCTTTGGTTCGGTGTTATCATATGTTCACATTTTAATATTGCTTGTATAAGCGTTGCGGCGCATGCAAAACGTCACTTAATTAGTCGCGTCAAGCTGTACCAATTTGGTCCTTAGTATTGTTGGTACACTAATTCTCTTTCAATATCTTTACCCTCTGGCGATGTGACAACGACAACATTCAAAAGTTTTTCAGCTAGATTAGGAACCAGATTATTTATTTCATATGGCCTAAGAATCTTTTATTCAGACATATGGAGTTTTAGTTTAATATCACAATAATTTCCAAGAAAATACAATGAGAACTTAGCAACAAAGTTCATTAGGCTTTGAGTAATTTTCTCCCAATAATTTTTTGTTATGGAAATCTTCTAGCAAATTTCAACCACCTAAAAGGGAAATGGAATTAAAAAATATTTAGGACTTAGTTTCACCTCTCCTTGTAAGATTTTACGGGGGTTTAGTAATGTTAGAGCCACCAGGTTCCAGCCTGGGTTTGCTCAACAATGCAAGTTTGAATCTCTGCAAAATAATTTGGGAACGATTCTGCAAAGATACCCAATTTGCTAAAGCAGGCTTGAGGCAGGGGTGTATATTTAGGATTTAATTTCACCTTCTTTTGTAAAGCCGTACGGGATCTTACTTGAACATTTTGTACTTAATTGACAATTTGACATGTTGGACGACTGAACTGGAACCTTTGAACTAGACGAAGGAGACGAGTCGCAGAAGTATAGCAAATCCAATGTAATGCTGGTCATTTTAGACCCACCTCCGCGTTTTTTTGACAACAACATCTGTGAGGATAACTTAAAAGCATTCTTGTCCATACATTCCATACACGAATGTGGTGTTACTAGTTTTCTTCGTTTCTGGCTACTAAACTAGTTTATTTTGGTCCATCATACAGCTTAGGAAAGTCTTCCACATTCTACCCTAACAATTTACATCAGATGCTGAGCTAAATGCCCACTTCATATTTTAATGGCGTGCCAGCTTTAATTGGCGTCCTAATCTTAAAGCAAGGAGATGCCTAATGACCGAGCTGCTAATTCGAACCTAGCAGGGTACCACCACCACATCCGTTTCTCTGTTCGAGGATAAGATGAGATGACACAGAATTCATTCACTCTGATTGCAGATAATTTGTCTCCGTCAAAAGCAAGGTGTACCTCAGACATTATCGTTACAGGCCCTTTATGAAGTTAGGCACCTAAAATTGAGGTTGTCCCATCTAAAAAATCAAAATTGTGCTTCGTGGTCTTTGGCAGTATTAGCTGTCCTCTGTACACACTACGCACGTTTTAAAACAAGGGTATCGTACGAGGACCAGCTAGCCTACTAGCTAAGCTGGAGTGACTAGTACACATGCCCTAGTTCAGTGGGTTGAGGACTTAGAGGCAAGATCTCAGCCTTTCAAATTTTTGTGGCCGTTGTTTTATAAAAAAGAGTTGTAACAGAACAAGTGATTTGGTTACGAGGACTTGATATAATCAAAGCCATGCTTTAAAATCCGAAACCTACATCAGTAGGTTGTCACTGATGCTAAAGTCATTAACTAGTGGCGTTGCTTGGGTGAACCTGACAAAGCATTGGCATGATCCATGTGTTATTGTTTTTTTATATCCATTTTTCATACGTGTTGATTCATCTTAAGAAGCAATTATTAGAGGACGTGGAGCCCCAGTAGATGAGTGTCACCCTCCTGTTTGATCTCCTGATTACATTATACACAATGATTATTTTTAATTATAAAAAAGATTAGTGGATCATGTCCAGACCAAACTTGTTTGTACGCTGTTCTGGTTGTCCTGTATAAACATCCATATTTCATTTGATTTATTTCCGGTAAAAGTTACACCAATTTATTTACTTCTCCACAGGTGCTCTAAAGTAAAGAATTCATGTCAGTTTTAAGGAATAAGAAGAGTTACTTTTAGTTGCCCATGGATAAGATTGATCTAAAAAGCAAGAAATCAAGAATCGTAAAAGCTGAAAAGTTTTCTGCCAGGTAGTATTCTGACCTGCCACTATTATTAATCTCTTTCTTCATGTAAAAACACAAATTCGATCCGCATCAAAACTGCAAAATTCTTATTGGACCGGGCCGAATGGGAGCAGGACAGTGCCACACTCTTTGCAATGCATAATTTGTCAGCGCCGGATTGAGTATCATTTTAGCTGTCGACAAATTAATAAAAGAATATCCAAATGATGTACACCGTTTGCACACTGTTTAGGAGACGCTTATAGGCGCCCGCACGGGTTGCCTGGGTGGCAAACTAACAGGGTAAGTTGGAACAAGGTCCTGGGTTCGACTCTCGGTAACGGAAGAAATGGACCGCTCTGTTAGGGGGCTACTCAGGATCAAACCGTGATTCAATCCTCCAGCGGTGGTCGGGCCTGCGACTGGGGGCCCTTAGAATTGGGGATCAACCTTTTGGAGCAAGGAGACGCTTATAGGTTCATTAATATCCAGATGAATTGGGACTTAATTAATTGAATAATCACAAATAGAAGATCATTAATGGTTAGAAAAAAAAAAGTCAAATTGATCCTCTAACTTAGATGTGAGTTGCACAAAAGTCCAGTAACATTTTTTTTTTGTTAAATTAACCATAAACTTTCTAAAACTCTCTCTTTTAATCCCAACTTCAATGAAAATTTTAGTTTGTACAACAAGCTTTACCTTGATAGTGTTGAATTTGTTAGAATGAAACAAAAGAAGATCTAGTAATTTCATTATTTTGCTCCCAAAATAATAAATATGCTACTCCTTATAATTCAACCATTGCTTACTATCAAGGTAAAGCTTGTACTAATCTTACTTCCCCGACACCCGTCAGCTTTTTTCACTACCAATCTCCTATGGGTTCATCCGGGTTTTGTTTCTTCGTGTGGGTTCATCTATTGTTTCCTTATAATTCAACCATTGCTTACTACTAATAACCCCAACTCATCGTTACTTTGTTATTGCTGTTCTTTATCCATAACAAAGATGAATCATGTTCTTTATCATGATTAAATATGTTCTTTCTCATGGGAGGTTGCACTTAAACTGCATGCTTGATTAAACAACATATTGGTTAAGGCTTACACACTACAATCATAGACGTTAACATATATTAGGATCCAAAGGAAGCCAAGTTATAAACTATGCAGATTACGTTAGGATACATTAGGACATGCAGATTATGGAGGACCAATTTATTTTGGTACGTTTTTCGTATAATACTTTAATTTATTTTGCTTTTATAAGCACAACATAAATTGAAGTATATTGTAATTCAAGTTATAGTCTATTAGTACACATTTAGTATACTAATTTCATGTTGATTTTTTTTTGTTACATTAAGTTATATTGGGTTTCTAACATCCTGACCCTTGTTGTTTTCGTTTTTAATTTGTATAATATTTTGTTAATTGTAATAGATAGTGAATCTTCATACTCATCTCGAAGGGGTTGTAGTGCAAAGTAATATGGTAAGGAGGTTTTTTGACGATGTAGAAGTCAAAGTCGTTTGGTTACTTCTTGATCAATATATTGGTACTTAAAAAGATAAATATTATTTGAAAATAATAATATTTGTTGCAACATTATTGTAGGAAGAGTGATGTAATTTTTAAGATAGGTGGTGAAGAGATTTTGGTGAAAAAGGGAAATGCGTAATAAATAAATTGAGACATGATAATAAAAAGTTGAAGGTCTAGAACAAGAACTTGAAAGGTGGTATGTGCATAGATAATGTGTATGAGCTACAAGGTGAATTGACAGAAGTGAAAGTGGCACTGAAATATACAAACATATTAGAGAAGAAGATTGTAAAAGGTGATATGTAATTATAGATTATGTGTTGTAATGTTTTTAACTATTTTTATATCCATAATTGTTGAAAAGTTGAAGAACATGAACTTTTTTGTTGTGTTAGGTAATTTGTTAGGACTGTCTCGTTGGATTAATAATTTATTGTACTTATAAGAAAAATATAATTTTAAAATGCTATATGTAGTTCATCTTGTATTCAATTATCGATGAATCAAATGAACATGATATTCACAATAACTCAAAAAAAGGCATTTTCAAAGCTTAACCAACTCCCAAATGACATAAGTATCATAACAACTCTAATAGTCATTTAACTAATTTCCATTTCACCAACTTCTAATATGTCACAATAACAATCAATTTCACAACTTCAATTTCTAACTTCAAATTCCAAACAACTTCAAGTTCATTACAACTTTAATTTCTGAACATGTTTGAAATGGAACAAGTTCACAAAGAGTAATTCATTATAAGTTTAAAAATCAAGTTGAATATTTAAGCCTTCTTCTATTTGCATCCTTCTCATTACATAAGGTAGATGAAGTGATGTTATTCCCACCATTCCATTGCAATTCTCTTGGCTAATTTTTTTTTTCAATTTGGGTATTAGAATCTGCAGTAATAGTTATTTGTGAGCTACTTAGCCTTATGCTCTGAACATTATCTCCATGCTGTTTAAATATAAAAAAGAACATGTGGTGGTGCTATCGCCTGCAACCAAATTCAAAAGAAATCACTCACGTTAATACAAATTAATGTAGTAGTGGTAAGTGGATATCGTTCTCATGAGGAATTTTTAACAGTAGAGGTTAGCGAGTTTAAAACTCAAACAAAGTAACGAAATGGGGGGGGAGGTGGTTTTGTTCACGAAAATATAAGAAAAAGTATAAGAAAAATTGTAAATAAAAAGAAATAATTGAATCTGAAAAATTAAGAAACAAACCTTGGTTTCGGGTCATCGATATTATCGCACTAAAATAAATCCTTGATATAAAATTTCAATCATTAACAAACAAACATTGGGGATATTTTCTCTTAAGTGTAATGACTAGAAACATGTATCCTAGCATTCTTATTAAACAACAACAACCTAGATATGATCATAGGTTTAATTGAATAATAGCTTTACGAATCAAGAACCAATGAGCAAGCGAAATACATGTACGATATGTAATCAATCAAGCGAATATCTCCTTAGAATTTTCCGACTCTAACGTAGAGAAGACAATCTTAATTGCTACTTGCGATTAGCGAAACTGAACGTCATATTTCGTTAATCTAGTAGTTAAACACATTAATCCCTAGTTACGCACCTAGAAACCAACGAATTCAATTAAAAAGAGTAGATCGGAAGATATTCAATGTTTATTAAAAATTTATTCAAATATCTAACCATACTAGCGGATAACACGAATCCCCTTAACTAAGACTAAAAGTTTAGCTACTCATACTAGAATCGAAAACGGAAGAAATAGCAAAGCGTAAAGTCTCCATCCCTGAAAAACAAGAAAATACTAATGGAGAAAGTGTAGAAAACGTAAAAAGACTGAAAAGAAAACATCATAAACGAAAACCTATCCTAAACCTAGACTAGCTTTTTGTGAACCACCATCCTTTCTCTTTTATGCTTATTTTCCCCCTTATATTTCCTTGATTCTCTTCAAATAATGTTCCCCCAATTTCAGATGGTCAACCCCTTGAAAGATGGCAATATAATCTTTAAAAATTATGAGAATATCGAATTTGATTTTGGAAAATTACACTGCAGATTTATTCCATCCTTAGGTGTGCCCACGCTTAGTCACAAAATTGTTGGAAAACTTGGAATTTCAGATTTTCTTCATTATTTTATATCTTTTTGATTCAATTCCGTCTCTAAGGTGTTGAAAATCGTTTGTAAACAATTATAAGATAATTCCATTAATTTCAGATAATTATTTCAACACATTAAAGATAATTAAGTACAAAATAAGTGCCAATTGATGACTTAACAAATTCCCCCACACCAAACCTTTGCTCGCCTCGAGCAAACATGTCAAACCACTACACTTAGTCAATTCATCCTTCACAAGATTATGTGCACGCAATCCATTAACTTGGGCCAGTAGGACTTAAGTTGCAACATATATCATAATTGCTTTTCACCAATGCAAATAAACGAAATCAAAATAAGACATTTTTGTTCAAAAGCAATCATGAAATCAAAATGAATTCTTCTCATAGATTTTGCTCTTACACTCAAGTGTTTGAGGTAAAGTGTTTCGCTTAAATCTCACTCTAACATGTTACACTACCATAGGCTTGCAATTTCACCAATTATCATTCATTCAGATCACATGAGCTAATAGATCATAAGAACTTTATTCAGGGTTGTAATGGGACTAGGTTCACAGGTAAGGTAAAAACATGGTAAATGGTTCATCACAAGCATTCACAAAGCATCAAGTAAAAGGGATACGCAAAGTAAAATTATGAGATAAACATGAATGAAAAGGACTACAACTACTCATTACTAACTAGTACCACTATTCTTTTTCTTTTTTTCTTCTTTTTTTGAATTTTTTTCTTTTCCTTTTTCCCTTTTCTTTTCTTTTCTTTTCTTTCTTTTTTTCTCTTTTTTTTGAATACGCTAAGAACAAGGGAAAACAATAAAAATAAGAGAAAATAACAACACTTGAGTAGAAGAAGTACCTATAAAAATATCTCAGAACACAATATATAATAAAAGTCCCAAATTACTCAATGCTTCATTCAACTTGTGAAGGGGAAAGGCTAATGGAGTTTTTGGTTTTAATGTGAGGTGATTAATTGAAAAACAAGGTTAAACGCTCAAATGTGTTTGCAAAAAGAAAATAACTAGGTGGGTCAATTTTAAGCTAAGGGTGTAAAAACAAAGAAGGCCTTAATCATTTCTATATCTCATATCATCAAACAAATTCAAACCGACTTTATGCAAGTTCTGAAGGCAACATGAATAGAGGAGCATCACACAATTCAAAGAAATAGCATTAATAAAGATGATGTCATTTAGCTTCAAGTTCGCTTATGTTTAATTCAAGAATTCACCTTAATTTCACAATTTACCTCATCACTCAAATGTCAAGATTTTGACTAAGTCAATGTGATCAGCTATTGCAGTCAACCAACATGATTCACCTTAAAACTCACTCAGCCCAATTTAATTTCATGCATATACCCAATCTCATGCAATCAACAAAATTGCAAGTTAGGAGTAGTGGGTGGGTTTTAAATGAAGACTAGGATAGAAAGCATTAACTGCATGGTAAGTGTGATTTAATGCCCAAGACAACATGCAATCAACGAAATTGCAAGTTAGGAGTGGTGGGTTTTCGATGAAGACTAGGATAGAAAGTATTAAATGCATGGTAAGTGTGATTTAATGCCCAAGAGTGGAGTATGGATGTGCGACAGCTACAGTTGAACACAATAAGAGACAAGCCCAATGAAAGAAGAAAGGGGAAAAGAGAGGGGAAATAAGGGGGATGACGGAAACAAATTTTTTTTTCGTTTTTTTTCGTTTTTTTAATTTTTAAAATGAAAAGATAAAAATTAAAATGAAAAAAATTAAAATGTGAATTTAAATTCCTAACAGAACTAAATTAAACCAAAAAATGAAAATAAAAGAAAATTGTTAAAAAAACACATAAAAGAAAAGATACGAATGGGGTGCCTCCCATTAAGCGCTTATCAAAGGTTATAAGCTTGACCCTTGGCATATATACATCATCCATTATCGAATGGATGCTTGAGTCCAACAAGAAGCATGCTCAAACTCCGTGAGGAGCCTAGACCACCTTCCCTTGAAGTAGGCTCTTTATCAGCACGATGCCTCAAGGCTTCTGAAAAGTGGAACTTCATCGTTTCACCATCATACTCTAATGTCCACTCGTCTTTTAGGACATCGCCCTTCTCACACCAGGATGGTCTTTGTAAAAGTAACACCAATGGTTGTGGAGACTTAACATCCTGCTTGCCACCTTCGGTTTTCGGCTCGCTCACCCACAACTCTCCTAAAAATTGTACTTCTTGCGGCTTTTCCTATTTTTCTTCTTTTTGTACCTGTAAACAACTAGGAAAAGGAAACGAAATTCGGTTAGCGATAACATGAACTTCATCGCTTACCTTAGGAGGTTGCACATCCTCCATCCTTTCTCGAACTATAATCTCTTCCTCTTCTAACTCTGCTTGCTCTTCCTTTTTTTCCTTGAAAAATCTACTTGGAAAAGGAGGCGCAATCAACATATTCTGCAGATTGTTTTGAGTCATTTCTAGTTGTTCAGATGTCTCTTTCGTTGCTTCTTCTTCTACCTCTCTTCTGGAATTTTTCGAAAGTGGTTACTGCAATTCCTTACCGCTCCGCAATGTGATAGCCTTCGCGCTTTCTTTGGGATTGATTTCCGGTTGTGCTAGAAAATTTCTAAAACTTTGTGCCTCCAATCGATTTATGACAATTGTCATTTGGCTTAATAGATTTTCAAAATTAATTTGTTGATTTTCCGTATTTCTATGTAGATTTTCAATAGTTGCTTCAGTATTCCGCTGAAATATCAAAATGTTTGTGGCCAAAGATTGAATTACATCTTCCAAAGAAGTCTTACCTTCGAATTTTGATGTTATATTTTGATTTTGCCGAGGCACTTACGGTTGTCTAAACTGCTGGAAATGAAGAGTGCTCATCGCCAAACTCATTACGATCTCCTCCAAAGACATTTCATCAGCTTGTGGTGGTGATGGTGGAGGTGGAGGGGGAGGGTTGAAGTAGGGCTGCTTTTCATAGTAGCTCGGTGGAGAAGTGAATCTGTACTTTGTATCCTGCAAAAAGGAACACGTACAAGAATAATAACCCAAAACTGAGCAAACTTCACATACCTTAGCTTATTGGTCATCACTCGGTACTTGCGCAGCTAAGGGTGTGAAATCCACCACTTGATGGTCAAACCTGGAAGTCGCAACAGACGGAAACTCATTATCATAATAAGAATAATATGAAAAATTAGAATAAAAAACATACTGATAGTGAGCCATGCCGCTAAAGGACCGAAAAATCAGAATGAGCTGTGAAACTGAAACAAACAAAAGACAAGGTAACCAAGAGCAACGAAACCAAAAACAAAAACAAAAACAAAAATATCACTAACAAAAACCGTTAAGAAATTTTCCGGCAGCGACGCCAAAATTTGGTGGTGCTATCACTTGCAACCAAATTCAAAAGAAATCACCTACGTTAATACAAATAATGTAGTAGTGGTAAGTGGATATTGTTCCCACGAGGATTTTTTAACGGTAGAGGTTAGCGAGTTTAAAACTCAAACAAAGTAACGAAATGGGGGGGGGTGTGGTTTTGATTCACGAAAATATAAGAAAAAGTATAAGAAAAATTGTAAATAAAAAGAAATAATTGAATCTAAAAAATTAAGAGACAAACCTTGGTTTCGAGTCACCGATGTTATCGCGCTAAAATAAATCCTCGATATAAAATTTCAATCATTAACAAACATACATTGGGGATATTTTCTCTTAAGTATAATGACTAAAAACATGTATCCTAGCATTCTTATTAAACAACAACCTAGATACGATCATAGGTTTAATTGAATAATAGCTTTACGAATCACTTGCTGCTCCTCATGCTACACCATCCACCACTCCTACATCATCCACTACTCCTATAGCGGATGAAGGAGACGGCCACTAGCCTGAAGCTGAGGGACCTAATGGAAGAACGTACATAACAATTGTCAATAATCTGTGAGTGAAATTATATGAAATACTATATGTTTATATTTAAGTTATAGGTTTAAATTTTTGCAAGTGGTATAATATTATTTGTTCTTATATTAGGTTGATTCAGTCTGGACTGTGTTCCAGAAATATGACATCTAAATTTAAGGAGAGGATTGATCCTAAGGGTTATGTATGGAAGAATATCTCTCAGGCCACAAAGGCATTTTACTTTCAAGAGTTTGAGGTACAATAAAAAATTATTTTCTAAATCAATTGATTTGTATATATTAATTAGATAAATAGTATTACATTATAAGTTATTGAAATTTTTTCTTTTTATTTCAAAAAGAATTTTTCTGGGATTCTGATTTCAACGCGGTCATACATAAAGTATTGGAGATGTGAGTTCTTACACGTTATCGCGACTTTATTGGTGCGATACACAAGGCTGGTGTACGATCACCTTCTATTTCTGAGCAATTATGGAGTCGTTGGCAACAGTATTGGACATCACTTGAGGCAATGTCCATCTTAGAGCGTAACTCGACCAACAGACGTGGAGGACCCGGGGGAGAGAGTCTTCTTGTACATACGGGAGGATTAATTACCCACCACGAGTATGCAGAGAGACTTGTAAGTATCTAAACTTTACATTTATATTGTAATTATTTTACTTTGCTGTATTTCAATTTAAATTAATGTATGAATGTTGGAATGAAAAAATAAGTATTATGGATAATGATAATGATAATGATATAAATGTCTGGTGCCATATATAGCTGTGTTAAGTTATTTTATTTGTTCAACAGGGGGTAAATAGCTTAAAAATAGAAGAAACTCTGTCGAAATTTTTATAAATTCTAGTTCACATATAACATTTTATTCTTATGCAGGAAAATTCAATGGACATGAGGCCTACACCTCGTCAGTTATTTTTGCAAACTCACACTAAGAAGCATGACGGTATGACATTCGTCAACAACCGATGTAGAGAACTGAATGTATGTGAAATTTATGCTTTAATATTAATTCTTAATAATTATCACTTATTAATATAAACATTGCCTCCTAACATGGCCAAATATAAGAAAGCATTCAGCGACAGTCTTAGCACGAACAAGCTGTTGATAAGAGTCAGACTATCTTGATGCAGTGTGTGGTAGAGATCGTCGTGGAAGAATCTTCGGGCTAGGTTCATTTGTGAACACATTTTATTCGCAATCTTCCAAGTCCAGTACAACAGCATCTAGTAGAAGATCGCAAACCAATGAAGTCAATCAGCTTCAAACCACAGCGAACACATTGATGGACTATATAGCTCAGCTGAGACATGAGGTGGATGAGTTGAAGGCGAGGGGTAGCACCTCAGGGCACCCGCAATCACCTGGACATTAGGATTGTTGTAGTCAGTTGCTTTGAATTACAAAGCCTTATTATGTACACTATAATGTTTTTATTATCAATTAAGATAATTTTAACTTTATATCATCAATCAACTTTCTATTTAAAAAATTAAATATATAAACAAATCAAAATATTATGTACAGATAATTCATAACAGTTGAAAGTATGCATTAATCATAAGATCATGAAGCAAAATTTAATGTCAAGATTTTTTTTATAAGAATTTCTTAATATTCTTTACTGACGGAAAATAAAATTACGTTGATAAAATCCATTATATTTACCGACGGAATACCATTAACCGTTGGTAAAATGATAGATATTTACTAATGGTTACTTTTCGTTCTGTCGGTAATATTGCAAACCATCAGGATTTTATGAATTACGGTTTACCAATGGAATGACCACTACTGTCGGAAAAAAAATTCCAACAGAATACTTTAGTCCTAGGTAATTTTACCAACGCTTGACAGCAAATCCGTCGGCATATTATGTTTCCGTCGGTATATATTACCGACAGATACATAATATGACCATCGTTAAATTTGCCTACAGCCGTTTTAACAACATTGTTGTCCGTCAGTTGATTCCATCAGTAATATAAATTTCTAACGAAATCCAAATATTTTTCGTTAGTAATTTCCGTCGTTAGCCTCCAGTTTTCTTGTAGTGAGCTAAAGGTAATTTATAGAACTGATAAATAGCATACTTAGAGGACCTACTGGCCTACTCTTCCTCTTATTGTTATTGCTACTCTCATTCGCTAACTAAGAAAATGGCTCAATCAAAGAAAAAGGAGTTAAAGAAGAGTTATTGGCTAACATAGGCCTTGATAGAATTGATTTTCCTCGCTTGATTATATACTATCCTATATATACTAGCCTAAAATTAATAAAAACAACTATAAAGGGATAAGATAACAAAGAAACGATTATTTCTCTGCAAAAAGGGTTAAAAGAAGATGTAAACACTCCAGAAGCAGAAACAAAAAATAAAGGGATAAGAAGATGAGAAAAATAAATTGGAGAAGTGTAATTAACTATATTTTTAAATAGTTGATCCTACAATGTCATGTGATAGTAGCACCTACTATTTGATTGCAAAAATAATAAATAATATTACGTTAGTATTAACGTGATATTTACTTAACGAAAAGTTAATTTATGTTAAATTTTTCATTCACTTAGTGTCTGTTTTGCACGTTTTAAAAACGTTAAAGTTCAAATCGAACGTTTTGAATCTTTAAAGTTCAACTTGTATTCTGATATAAGCGTTGAGGTTAAAAACGTACTTTAACTTACTAAAAAATTGTTACCACATACTACATAGCTTTTGTTGAGAATTAATTCAAAATTTCATAGTTGTTAAAATTCTTTTAGAATAGGTCTTGGGGCCCGTTTAGTTGAGCTTTTATTAGTAGAGCTTTTGTTAGTAGAGCTTTTTTGAGAAAAGCTTTTTTTAAAAACCAGTTGACTGTTTGGCTGTCAATTAAAAAAATAGCTTTTTTAAAAGAGCTTCATACAGTGGACTGTTTGCCAACATAAAAATAAAAAGCACTTTTATTAATTTTAACTATATTTTATTTTATAATAAAATTATTTTATTTTTTCTTCTATTTAATAAAAATAAAAATAAAAATATTATTATTATACAAAATGAATTTTCTTCTTCGTATTATTATTATTAAATTCCATTTTTAGTATTAATTTTACTTTCCAACATTTTGCAATGGTTAATTTTTCTAATCCGACTCATGTCAGCATTCATTATATAGTCACAATTACAATATAAAATAACAATGAAATGATATTGAAAATAAATAAATATATAGTCACAATTACAATATAAAATAACAATGAAATGATATTGAAAATAAATATAACATAGGGCTTTAAATTACTAAAAAATTAGTTGAATACAAAATAAGTTTAAGCTCTATTTTAAATAACTAGACAAAATAGCTTCTATGTCAATATAATCAAAAGTCTGCCATAAGATGCTGCTCTTTACTCTCGGCTAACTGTGTATTATACATATAACATAACATTGTAAAAACAAGGCTAACTTGATAAGAACAAATCCATTCAAGTGACATTAACTAAATATGAGTTAGCTGCACCCTCAGGATTTCATGTCCAGAAGTTCATAAATAAAACACAGCCAGTTGATTATCTGTCACTACAAAGAGGGTTCAAGCACATCCGTTTTTTTAATCATTCTTTTTTAGTCTGGTTAACAAAGAATTTGTGTTCAAGTTGCTTTTCCCACAAAAAATTAACAGCCTCTATCCACTGTGGATGAACCAAAAACTTCTCGTTCTTTAGGGCCCACCGAGACTTCTCAGTTCCAGCATCTGTTGAGACCATATGTGTCACTTATGAGTCTAGTGCAATTTGATCTTTGCAACCCAAAGAAAGCTCCCAATCTCAATCTTGGTGTTCGTAAACTGTAGATCACTTGGACAAGGGTCTTTTTTAATGTTTCACATTCTTGCGATTGTCCATGTCTTGTATGAGTAGCTAAAGCAGGGACATTAGTAGAGTGAACAAGAAGCTGAGCCATCTTATCTGTAAAAATAGACTGCAAAATGCAACACATAGAGGCTGAAATCATGACAAGAATTGAAAGGGAGAAATACTGAGACTTGTGCTAGGAAAGCTAAAGAAGTAATCACCACCATAAGAGAAGAAAAATTATGAACAATGCATTGAAGGACAAATAATGATATCAGTTGCAAAATGAATGGCTAGAGTTTTAACAAATCCAACTCAAATTTAAAAGATTGACTCACATCATTCATCAACCTCATATACAATAAGTAGAAGCAACAAATTTATAGCATGAGAAACCCATGTAAAAAAATCACAGTCAGAGAACTCTGGTTGTGCAAAAACTTCCAGCTGGTACATTTTGCAAAAACAGAAAGCATAAATCCTCAGACACTGTAACGATACCCAGATAAGTTAAAAGAGGAAAATACACTAACGTTACCCTACAGCTTCACCATGCTTGAATGTAAAGAGAATTAGCTCGACCTCAGAACTTTAAACATGCCCAGAAAAATTAAAGTAAAAAACATGAAAAAGACTCAAACTTTATGCAATTATACATACATTAAACAAATTCAAGAAGCTCAGTTCACAAATTTCCAATCCAACAAACAAAATAACTTACAAGTAAACTATAACTCTACCTGATCAACACAACTGGTAGCGAAAAGAGACGAGAGTGTGAAGAGTGAGAGAGACCCACTGAGCCAGAGACCAAGACCGTGAGTGGAGACAAGAGACGAGAGCGCGAAGAGCCCAAGAGGGCCACTGAGCCAAAGACGAAGAGCATGAGAGTCGTCGAGAGAGGTGTGCTGCTATGTGATTGAGAAACACAGGGGTGGGCAGCTGCGTGAGAGAGAGGGACAAAAGTTGTCCAACAAAAACAAAGCTTGGGTTTACCTATTGGAGATCGGTGTGGAATAGGTAAAGACGAGGGGGGTAGCATCTTTAGTTATTCCCCCATGTCCCAGAATTATGAATCTACGGAATGGTTATTCCACTGACCGCCCCGGCGAAGAACATCCGCATGCTTCGAGGCTCGGAGTTTGTAGGCTTCGGGAAGCTTCAGGCACCGGAAGATATTGTTTATGATGCCTGGTACAGAAGAAACAAAGCAGATGGTATTTTGGGTTTTTATTTACGTAAGTGACGGAAACTTACAAAAAAACAGCTTCCCGAAAAAGCCAAATTTGGGGCTTTTCTGAAAAGCTCCAAATTTTAGCTTTTGAAAAAGTTGTATTTGAACTTTTAAAAAAGCTATTTCTACCTCAAAAGTTCTTTTGAAATTTATAGCCAAACATTAATTTTTTCCTTAAAATAGCTTTTGCTGTAGACAAAAGTGCTTTTGAACCTTTCAAAAGCTGAACCAAACAGGCACTAAAGGGTGGAAGATCCTAGGATATTGCCATATTAGACCTACTAAAAGGCACCATAGTGCGAATAAGACGTCTCAAAAGATCATCGAGTTAAGTTTTTGTTGGTTCAGGATGCCCAAAGGTATGTAGCATTATAGGATAGATGCCAATGAAAAAATAATCACTCACCGAGATGAGATGCCTCATAATTTCATCCCTGTTTATGAAGTATTTGATATCTAGGGCGTTGATTTTACGAGTCCATTTAGTTGTTGACTATTTTTCTAAATGGGTTTAAGCTCAAACTTTACCCATAAGTGATGCTAATGTTATTGTAAGATTCTTGAAAATGTTCTTTTTTCTAGTTTTAGCATACCTAGAGAAATTATAAGTGATAAAGGCACATATTTTTGTAATTCATAATTTGAAAAGGTTCTTAAAAAGTACAGAATCACTCATAAAATTGACATCCCAAATCACCCTCAAACTAGTGGTCAAGTTAAGGTAGTTAATAGGGACTTCAAACAAATTTTAGGAAAGACTATAGAGCACTAGAGGAAAGATTGGTCAATTAAGTTAGATGATGCTCTATAGACCTATAAAATGACATACAGAACATTGATTAACATTGCACCTTATAGGATTGTTTATGGGAAAGCATGTCACTTACTTATGGAATTAAAACATAATGCATATTAGGTCATTAAGTTTATGAATTTTGATTTTCAACTTACAGTTGAGAAGAGGAAGTTACATGTTAACAAATTGGAAGAATGGTGATTGATGGCCTATGAGCAGTCCAAAAATTGCAAGGAGAGGACCAAGAAATATTATGACCGAGGATCAAGCAATCCAATCAATTTAAGAAGGGAGATTGATATACAGTTATTCATCTATATTTATATACCTATATTTAATGTATTTTGCTTGTTATTTAATAGTTTTATAATATTTTGGGTACTCAATTTGCCTTAAGTGTCTTTTATAGGTGATAATTGCCTTCATAGACTAAAAGGAGATGTATTTAGGTGAAATTGTGACATGGAATGGAAAAACTGAAGCAATTTTAGAGATATATAGTTGTGTATAGTGATCGTGTACGTCATTGTAAATGCGTGAAGCTTCAAAGATACAATTCATGTCTGTGTGGAGTTATAGGCCCGTGTATGTTGCTCGTGTAAGTCTCTGTGATCGTGTAAAGTCATAAATTGAGGTATTTTTGGAGAGATACAGTCACCTACATGACCTTGTAAGTGCCCATGCATATTCCAGAAATCTTAGTTTATTGATATATAAGTACATTAAGAAGGCTATATAAGAAGAGGTAGATTAGAAATGCTTAAATTCAGAGAGAGGCAACAAGAGTCATTAGGGAAACCTAAAAAGAAAGAGCAAAAATACATAAATATTCTACACATCATAAAGAAGAAGATCAAATTGTATAAACATCAAGTCAACTTTAACTTTCCATAATTTCCAAATCAAGGCTTTCAAGCTTATTCATTAGTTTCTTATTATATTTCATTGCCTTGGATGTCAATTCTGAATAGTTGTGTTGTGAACATGATTATGGAAATCTAAATTTATGTTAGGGTTTATTCTTGAATTTTTTTGTTAACTTTTATCTTGTTGAATTTAATATAGTATTGCTTTGTGGTATTTATTGAACATATACTTGATAAGAAATTGAGATATTGAATCAATGTTTTTTGTTCTAAGTAGTGCAACGAGAGTTGGTACCTTAATATACTTACAAGTATCATCTTAATAAATAATTGAAGAGAGATCTTAAATATGAGTTAATTATCCTTAGGATTGCTTCAAATCCAATTGATTAGTTATGAGTAGTTTTGAGAATCGAGAGATTTCAACTCAATTGTTATTTATTTCAATTGGGATTACTTGGTTAGATTATGAGAGAGGGTAATCAAAAATTTAGAATATGTAGGATCAAGCATAATTGAATTAACAAGGAAAAAAGAAAACAGAATAATAATAAAATAACCCCTACGTTTCCATTATTGATTAACTTCGCTTTTATTGATATCTTTATAGGTTCAATTTTTCAGTTTTATTAGTTTATTTTAATTTTAGTTAATTTATTTAAATTTTAGTTACTTCAATCTTTTATTACCTTAGACAAAGTGCATTCAAATTGTTAGGTGACTAATCAAATATTTTTGGGAATGATATCTTACGTACTACAATATATGATTTGTATACTTACAGTATTGCATACATTAAAACAAAAAAATAGAGATCAAGTTCTTTTATATAATTCCCGCCTAAGATTGTTCCTTAGTAAGATTAAATTAAGATGGTTCAACCTTCATTATGGAGAAAGTATTTTCTAATGGCCTAATTGAGGTAAGTCATCTGTATAAAGGTAACTTTAAAATGCATGGCCATCAGTTAGAATTATATCTTGGAGGTGAACTTGATGGTAATACAAAGGATATTAATTTAACAAAGTCACCTTAGATCATGATAGTTTCATCGAACTAAAGATGTTAACCAAGTGCTACTTAGGAGATAACTCAAGAAGTAGGATAGTTTTGTTTGATATTATTGGATTTAGTTGAAAATGGTAAAGAATATAAAGTTAGATTAAACTAACGAAAACAAATTAAAGTAAGAAGTAAAAAATGATAAAATTGATGAATAGGTATCGGAATGCGATTCTCAGTTCAATCTCGGCCTACACATGAATAAGCATACTCCATTGTCTTGTTATTATCACACCTCTCATTATAAACTATTAATTGTAGGTTAACAATAAGCTCTACTAACCTTTGCTTTTCCTTTAGGTCGTGTTCAATTAAAACAAGCTCTTTAACTAAACCTAATTATCGAACAACCTATAATAAGCTCTCTAGATTTAATAGGACAACTGGATTACAGACTAGGAAACAAATTAATCAAAGCAACAACCACATAAGCTCGGGTCATTTAACCAAGGTTACGTTATCCCTAATAATTCAACATCATTAGTTGCCACAAATGAATCATATACCTAACAATTACTTATTGTATTCAAGATTATACCAATGGATTTACATAAAAACAATATAATAGAGCATTAAGATCATTCTTACACAACACCCAATTCAATAAACCTAGGATAACATAAACAATCAATAAGAGAGAAAGAACACAATACACAATAGAGAGATATCCAAAATGTTAGAGTAGTGTCTTAAAGGCAATCACCTTTAGCACATTTTGTGCAAAGTTGTGTACAGACTTTATTTTCAATAATAAAGAAAGACATATTTCATTAATTTAGTGTTCATTATTTATGAATTGATATTGATCTATAAGCAAATTAATGAAGTCCATGATATATGACATAGTATGAAGGAAATTATGATGTGATCATAATACTGAGATTCCTATCATATGCAATTATGTCAGTATCTAAATTATGCCTAGTCATAGTATTAATGAGACTAGACGTCGTTAATTTGGATAGACTAGCACATGTCAAACTCTTTGATTTTATCAAGCAGTGAATCTCAGAAACTGTAAACATGAGAAGTTTAGAGTTGAGATGTGGATGCTTACTAGAGGTAGTAAATACATTGGATGACCTACCATGAGATCATCATATGAATGTTTTATTCTAATGTCAGTGATAATCTCATCATAGCAATGATGCAAGCATCCTTAAACTTGAGGTACTCAAGGATATCTTGGATACTAATTCCGTGCTTTGACTCCATTCCTTGTTGCCTTGTAGAGCTCGCTTATAGGGTGGTGATTAGGTACAGCTTGAGGTATGCGAAGGTAATTGAGCAGTCAATAGAGGATTCACCACTTCTGTGATAGTAGAAGATGATACCCACGGCCTTTTGTCGGGATCATTACTTGGAAATATTTGGCCAAAGTATATGTGACATGAAGAATATCTTCATTGACATATAGAGTAATGAGTCCTAGGACAAGAACTGATATCACTTAGGCTAGATTTGGCGTAGTTAATCTAGTGAGAGATGACACTTTGCCCATACTCATAACCAAGTATTACAGCATGATGAAAGGACAAATTGCAAATCAATTATCTGTGGGAGGGTTCGTGAGATGGTTCGTGACGAGCACAGGTTCATTCGTCAAACCACTTACTTTCTGATCAATTGGGGGTCAAAATGTGTTGCTAGACATCATTCATGACTTGCTTGGATTAAGTATTAATCTAAGTGGCCAACATAATTGGAAACCTAATGGGTCACATGCATATGAGTGACTTGGAGAATTCGCAAAATGGTTTTGGATAAAGATCCATTATATGGAGAGCAATAGAACCAAAATGGATACCGATAAGATTAGGATATGTCCCGATGAGATCGCGACATCGATATTGCTGAAACAACTCTCCAATATTTTTCCACACCCGAAACCTAGTAGGAACGACCCCAGTGTGATTGGACCACCTCATTATCTATATGTGTGTGTGTGTGAGTGTGTGTGTAACATGGAAAAGGGAGAGAGGCCAATTTAAATTTGCATTTATTGTCTTTAAATGAAAAAAACAATAAAAGACAAATGCAAAAAGGCGAGTAAGATGATGAGAATTGTGAAAAATTATTATGTAAGCCTTCCTTATGATTCTCACCTTATTCTCGTCATCTTTCAATATTCTCATACGCTTTATCTTCTTCTTCTCTCTTCTTTCTCCTTCACATTTTTCTCTCCGTAAAACAAATAAGAGAGCTAGCACTCTTGTTTTTGTTTTAGCCATTTTCGGATCAAAGAGTCTGATTCAGTTAGTTTCTCCGATCTCTGTGTGGATACCATTGGAGATGAACTATTTTGGTCATTGAGGTTTGCAACAACCTGATGAGTAGAAGATTGAAGAACAGATGAGACTATACATAAGGTACGTGGTTATTATATGAATGATTGATTTGCTTAAATGCCATGCATTCTTATATATATATAAACATGTATGTGAATTGGAAATTTTCAATTAGGTTTAATGGTATTTTCTTGTATAGGCGCATAGATCTTGGACTTGGTAAAGTCTCGGAACAAATTTTTTTGTTTTCCACATCACGTGTATATGATGCACGTGTTTGGATTTTGCTACAGTGGTATCAGAGCCACTTGTGCCTCGTATAAAGAAGAAACCATAACATGTGTGATGTTGTCAATTAGTTGTGACAGTTGTGCATTCTGATTGTGTTGAATTCAAAATCAGCATATAAATATTTTTTTCAAAATTTTCTTTCCCAGATTTGCTCCTAAGATGTTGCTGAATATGTATGTGGAAGGAAAAAATTTATCAATGTGATTTGTTATGTTTTTGCTAATTAATTCCCTACTGCTCTGGTTACTATGTTTATGCACATTACATGAACAAGCACGATTACAATTTCGAGAATAAATTATAGAAAAATTGTTTTTAGGATTTTCTTTTACCAACCTCTTTCTAAGATGTTTATAAATGTCCGTGAAGATGGAAAAATGTTTTCGATGTGATTGAATATCTATTTGAGAATTGTTTGTGTGTTGTTGGGAATGTCTGTGTTGAGGAACATAAATTCTGGATTGGCTTGGTTGCTGAGTTTGGTTAAGTTTTTCTTGAAAATAAATTCTGAAAAAATTCATGGAACATTTTGGGAACATGTTATAGCCTCTGTAATTTTCTCAGAATTTATTGACATTGTTTCGATGATTTTTTCAAGCAAAATGCAGAGCTGGACATTTTTTAGAAAGCTGCTAGACCTTGTTTGTTTGTAGTGGTGATTGTGTGTTTTTTGGTTTCAATGCCTCGAATCATTTTTTATGTGATTAGAAATATGTTACTTGATGTTGTATTCATGACAAACTGATTTTCTTGAAATTGGGTTTCCAAAACTTTTCAGATGTCAAATATGTTATATTAGCGTCTCATTGGTATATTTAGTTGTCTTGATTGTTTTGGCCGTCACAAGTTATGTGACAAGTGCTGAAGTAGTCTTGATGAAATGGAGACTGCCTAGAAATACTTAGGGTGAAAGTTTGATTTTCTCAAATTATTTGAAAATCTAAGAGAATAATATTGTATTAATATATTTAGAGTATTTCATATTTAGTATGACTAGATATGGCAAGCATGATACAATTAAAGTGTTTAAGTGGTACATCAGAGTAGAGGGTATTACACTTGGCATATTGGTATTTTGAATTGGAATTGAAAACATACGGATTGAGAAATTAGCCGATGCCAACATTAAAAAGCAATTCGTGTTGGATCCCAAATTGTTATTGGAAGTTAGAACTATTATATAAGAAATGTTGGAAGTTAAAAGTTGGAAAAATATTACATTGAACATGCTTCGGTGTTTTAGCCATAACTCATTCTCTAGTTATCGAAATGAGATGATTTTTGATTTGAATTAAACTAGAGAAATAGGGCTACAAATTATCTGTTGGAATTGAGTTTTAATTCAGTCTCTAAGAGTTTCAATTTTTAGATGGAAATTGAGCATGAAATATTGTTTCAATGTAAGGATAGTTTGGACATGTTTGGGTTATAATTTTCAAATTACC